>QFDD01001499.1:0-32589 GCA_006871305.1 Vachellia collinsii | reverse complement strand
TCAACCATTCATCATTAAAGCAAAATACCAAAAAGATTTACTTCCTGCATTGTTTTGTCATTGCATCATAGTTTCCATAAACCAAAACCCCCTTTTCATACCCAAGTTCAACATGTTTTTAATAACCAATTTAGACTAGGAAAGCCAATAAACAGCTCCTCGAGAAGAACGATTGGTTGCCCACTATACTGCATTAATTTGGAGCAATCATTTTGTATCGAACCGGAGGGCGACAATCCGCGTCCGATCAGTCTCCAATTTGCTGAAGGCTGCTGTTGATTACTTCACTGGGAGGACTCTTGATTTGGCAGTAGCATCTCTGAAGACCTCAGTGGATTCCCTACAGTCTTCAGTGGATTCCAGACTCTCCTCTCTGGAAGGGAGGATGACTTCTATAGAGGACTTCATCAAAGGCTTTAAGGCCCCTCCTCCTCCTTCATCTGAGGCATCTGCATCTACTGCTCTAGCTCCTGACTCTTCACCAGTGCTTCTCATTGAGTATCGTGCCTCTAAACCTGACTAGCCACCTGCAGCCCCTGAGCCTTCTACCTCTGAGCCCCCTCTTTCCTCTGAGCCAGTAGTTCCTGTCTCTTCTGTCCCACCTATTCCTGAGTCCCCTTTTGCTGAGCCTTCTGACTCTCCTTCTCACCCTCTTTGATTGATGACAAAATGGGGCAGAAGTGGTGATATGTTTGCATTACTTTGTATTGTTGACATTGTTATTACTCTCTGTTGTTATTACTTTCTGTTCAACTTCTGCATTTGAATTGGATTACTACTTGAATTGAATTATGTTAGTTATTTTGCAATTCATAAGTTTTCTTCTCTGATCCTCTCTTTATCTGGTTTATCTATTGCCCATTGGTTTTGTCATCATCAAGAAGGGGGAGAATGTTGAGATAATGTTTTGATGATGACAAATATGTTTTTGAACTTATGATAAAATTCAATGTTTTTACAAAACACTTTAAGTGATTTTCGAGTTTTAGTGAAAGTGTTGAGAGTACTCGAGTACCATTGTATAAAATATGTTTTCAAAACTCAACACTCTCAAGAGAACTCAAGTTTTGGTGGATGTGTTGTCAAAACTCGAGTTCTGAGGGTCAATACTCGAGTATCGAGTATTGAAACAAGTTTCAGAAATCCAATACTCTCAGTAGAACTCAAGTTTTAATGAAAGTGTTAACAACACTCGAGTATTGAGTGACAATACTCGAGTTTCAAGTGCAAAAACTATTTCAGAAAACCAATACTTTCAATGGAACTCAAGTTGCATTTGAAGTGTTGTCAAAACTCGAGTTATGACATGCAAAACTCAATTATCAAGCTCTGAAAACTCTTTGAAGTACAAAACTTCTTTGTAAACTTGAAGTATTACTAAATTTTTGATAGAACTTGAGTTTTGAGAGACAGAACTCGAGTTTCGAAGTGAGAAAATCTTTTGAACTTCAGAACTTCTTTAAAAACTTGAAGTTTGAGCAAAAGCGTTGCTCAAACTCGAGTCCTGTGAAGACAGAACTCGAGTATCGAGCCTAAAATTTGTCTTCAGGCTGAATACTTCAAATGAAACTTGATGAGAATTGAAAGTGATGATTTCAAATACTTAAAACTTGAAGTTTTAGAGTATGAAACTCGAGTATCAAAGAACTTGCAAAGTTTTAGTTAACAAAAACTTATGTAAACTCGAGTTTCACTGTTTAAAACTCAAGTATTGATAGAACTTTTGTTAGAACTTAATCAGCATTGAAAGTGTTGTCTCAAATTAACTTACAAGCACTCGAGTTTCTTTATAATCACTCGAGTAATGAGAAAACTTCCAAGATTTATCCTCAAAACTTGAGTATTAACAAAAGTGTTCTGAATTCTTCACTATTATTTCTCACAAGCACTCAAGTTTTGTTATTTATCACTCGAGTACTCTTTTAATGACAGTCATTCAGAGTGTCAGAGCTTTTCGTTATTCTCAAATCTTTCCTTCTTTATGCTTCATTTATTTGAATCTCATCTACTCTCATAAATGCTCATTGATTTTAATGATTAACAGAGTATGGAATGTCTGATTGCCTCACCAGAAAAGGATTCAACGGACATAATCACAGAGACGACCATACTTCATGTCAAAAGCATTTAATGCGAGAAGCTGAACGAAGACAATGAGAGTAACGGAAACAAAAATGTTTCTAACGGACATTCAATACTTCTCAACTATAAAAGGAGAAGCATTCAAGTCCAGAAGGTAGAGAATACAACTACTGGAATACTCATTTTTTGTTCTTCATCTACCTCCTCTGTTTTCATTCTCATGATCAAAAATACTTTAGTGTTCATCATTTAATACTCAGAAAGAAGAATATTCTTGTTCAAATATTGATTCTGTGAGAGTTACTCAAGGTTAGAGAATCTTGTGTGTAAGAGACACGAGCAAAAGTGTCAGTGGGTTGAATTGAGTTAGGAAGGAGGAGAGTCTTCCTTCAATATTGTTGTAATTTTCATTGATTAGTGGATTTGAAAAGCTCAGAGGATTCTGAAGACTGGACGTAGGTCAAGTGGACCGAACCAGGATAAATCTCGTGTTCATTATTCTTCTCTCTCTGTTTGATCCTCAAAGTTTGCTAAAAAATTAATTCAACCAATTCACCCCCCCTCTTGGTCAAATCCTATCCTAACCAAACTATTCATAGGCTCTTTACTTTCATGATGAGTTGAATTGTTGTATAGTAGATTTTCAAAACTTGTATACAATAAAATAATTGGTACATACATTTTTAATCTTTTTAACTAATAAAACAACTTTCATCAATCAATTTCTTTAAGTTCAATAAATTGCTTAGTCTACGTTTTGTATTTTAAATTTACAATAGTGTAATGATTTAACTAAAAAATAGGGTAGTAATTTGGAATTTCAAGCTATTAAAATGATGTGAAACTATTCATAGGCTCTTTATTTTCATAAGTTGCATTGTCATATAGTACATTTTCATAACTTTTATACAACAAAATATTTGGTAAATGCATTTTGAATCTTTTTAACTAGTAAAATAACTTTCATTAATCTATTTTTGTAAGTTCAATAAATTGTTTGCTATAGTATACATTTTGTATTTTAAATTTACATTAAACTTACAAAAGTGTAATGATTTAACTAAAAAAATAGGGTAGTAATTTTGTATTTCATACTATTAAAAAGACGTGAAACTATTAATAGGCTCTTTATTTTCATGAGTTACATCATCGTATATATTATTTTCATAACTTTTACACAACAAAATAATTGGTATATACATTTTGAATCTTTTTAACTAATAAAATAACTTTCAATAATCAATTTTTTTAAGTTCAATAAATTGCTTTCTATAGTCTACTTTTTGTATTTTAAGTTTACATTAAATTTACAAAAGTGTAATGATCTAACTAAAAAATAGGGTAATTATTTGGAATTTCAAGCTATTAAAAAGACGTGAAACTATTCATAGGCTCTTTATTTTCATGAGTTGAATTGTCGTATAGTATATTTTCAAAACTTGTATACAATAAAATAATTGGTACATACATTTTCAATCTTTTTAACTAATAAAAAAACTTTCATCAATCAATTTCTTTATGTTCAATAAATTGCTTGTTATAGTTTACATTTTGTATTTTCAATTTACATTAAATTTACAATAGTGTAATAATTTAACTAAAAAATAGGGTAGTAATTTGGAATTTCACGTTATTAAAAAGACGTGATACTATTGATAGACTCTTTATTTTGATGAGTTACATTGTTGTATAGTATATTTATATAACTTTTATACAATAAAATATTTGGTACATACATTTTGAATATTTTTAACTAAAAATATAATTTTCATTAATCAATTTTTTTAAGTTCAATAAATTCCTTGCTATAGTCCATGTGTCGTCTTTTAAATTAACATTAAATTAACAATAGTATAATGATTTAACTAAGAAATAGGGTAGTAATCTCGTACTTCATACAATTAGAAAGACGTGAAACTATTAATAGGTTCTTTATTTTCATGAATTGCATTGTCGTTATATTATTTTCATAACTTTTGTACAATAAAATATTTGGTACAATCATTTTGAATCTTTTTAACTAATAAAATAACTTTCATCAAACCATTTCTTTATGTTCAATAAATTGCTTGCTATAGTCTACATTTTGTATTTTAAATTTACATTAAATTTACAATAGTGTAATGATTTCACTAAAAAATAGGGAAGTAATTTCGTATTTCATGCTATTAAAACGACGTGAAACTATTCATAAGTGATCGTACGCGGTTTTGTCTACTTCCAGTTCGATACAAAATGATTGCTCCAAATTAATACAGTATAGTGGGCAACCAATCGTTCTTCTCGAGGAGCTGTTTATTGATAAACCTAGTCTAAATTGGTTATGGAAACCATGCTTAACTTGGGTGTAAAGGGGGTTTGGTTTAAGTAAACATTGATGTAAAATCAAAACAATGCAAGAAGTAAATCTTTTTGGTATTTTGGTTTAACAATGAAATGGTTGAATTAAATTGAAGATATGAAGAGATAGGCCCTTGGTGATGGAAACTCAGCTGTCATTGCTCTCAAAATGTTATGGGAGTTCGTAATTTTCTAAGTCTATATGAAAACCTCAAGCTATCACTTGAGTCCAATGACTTAACTAGTGAAAACCAACTTGAATCCAAGCCACTTAACACTACTTAATTCATTGTTAAAAACCACTTAGAATGTAAAAGAATGAATGATGCATAAGCTCCTGTGATTATAAATCAACAACCACAGAATCCCAACACAATCTTTAATCATCAACAAACATTGACAACCAATAAATCAAGATGGATTAACCACAGTTGCAGCGCATAAATGTAATCTAGCATTAACACATCATTCGATTCAAATACATAATCTGATCACAACATCACAAATCTGCGAATGAGGTTCACATGGTAGTAGGAATTCCTAAATCTAGGAATATCCAAACAAGATTAAACACAGATTAGATTAAGCAAAACTCCCCTAATGAGTCCATGAGCTCAAGCCTTGCTTCCCATCACCAAGAGGCTAAGAGCTTAGCCTCTCATAGCTCCCAAAACGCAGCAAATATCACTCCTTCGCTCAGCCATCGTAGAAGGAGAATGAAAACTAAGATAGTGCAGAGAGATGCGAGATGATGGAGATGATCTGTGAGGAAGATGCAGAAGTGCAAGTGAGAGATGATGATGAATTTGTGAAGATCTGCCGAAGGTTTAAGAAGAACCCTAGATCTCCACTATGTTTCCTGATCTCTCTCCTCAGTGTAGAATCCCCCCCTTCGTGATTGTTCCCTACCTTTTTATTCACTTGCTGATCTCAACTCAAAACGCGCAGCATCAATTCCACGTTCTAATGTCGCGACTCAAGCTGAAGTATGTCGCGACTAAAATGTCTATATGTCGCGACTCTAAAGGGTATATGTCGCGACCTTTGAGGCAAACAAAACTCCAGAGGTTGCAAACAAGTCACGACATCCATGTTATAGGTCGCGACATGAATCATCCAGTGGCATTTTTACTGTGTTGAATTGCATTCTGCTCAGTTACGCCTTGGAGCATTCGCTCATCTCCCCTTTTCATCTGCAGCATAGGGACAAGAAAGCCTCATTAAAGCATAAAACACTGAGGTTGAAAAGCATATACAGCTGAGGGACATAATTCACTCAATTCTTCCCTTTTTGTGTTATTATGTATGCAATGAATGACCACAAAGGTAAAATGCTCAATCTAGCCCAAATTAGAGTGATTAAGCTATCAAATATCCCAAAATGAAGCAAGAAAACCATGTAAATATTGGCGTTTATCAATAAGCCATTTATTTTCATGAGTTGCATTTTCGTATAGTATGATATCATAACTTTTATACAATAAAATATATGGTACATACATTATGAATCATTTTAACAAATAAAATAACTTTTATTAATCAATTTTTTGAAGTTCAATAAATTGCTTGCGATAGTCTACGTTTCGTGTTTTAAATTAACATTAAATTTATAATACTGTAATGATTTAACTAAAAAATAGGGTAGTAATTTGGAATTTCAAGCTATTAAAACGACATGAATTTATTCATAGGCTCTTTATTTTCATGAGTTGCATTGTCGTATAGTATATTTTCATAACTTTTATACAATAAAATATTTGGTATATACATTTTTAATCTTTTTAACTTATAAAATAACTTTCATGAATCAATTTTTTTAAGTTCAATAAATTGCTTGCAATAGTCTTCACTTCATATTTTAAATTAACATCAAATGTACAATAGTGTAATGATTTAACTAAAAAATAGGATAGTAATTTTGAATTTCTAGCTATTAAAAAGACGTCAAATTATTCATAGGCTGTTTATTTTCATGAGTTGCATTGTCGTATTGTACATTTCCGTAAACTTTATACAATAAAATTTTTGGTACATACATTTTGAATCTTTTTAACTAATAGAATAAGTTTCATTAATCAATTTTTCAAGTTAAATAGATTGCTTGCTATAGTCTACGTTCTGTATTTTAAATTTACATTAAATTTACAATAGGGTAATGATTTAACTAAAAAATAGGGTAGTAATTTTGAATTTCAAGCTATTAAAAAGATGTCAAACTATTCATAGCCTCTTTATTTTCATGAGCTGAATTTTCGTATAGCATATTTTCATAACCTTTATACAATAAAATATTTGGTACATACATTTTGAATCTTATTAACTAATAAAATTACTTTCATCAATCAAGTTTTTTAAGTTCAATAAATTGCTTGCAATAGTCTTCATTTCATATTTTCAATTAACATCAAATGTACAATAGTGTATCAATTTAACTAAAAAATCGAGTAGTAATTACAAATTTCAAGCTATTAAAAAGACGCAAACTATTCATAGGCTCTTTATTTTCATGAGTTGAATTTTCGTATAGCATATTTTCATAACCTTTATACAATAAAATATTTGGTACATACATTTTGAATCTTATTAACTAATAAAATTACTTTCATCAATCAATTTTTTTTTAATTTCAATCAATTTCTTACGATAGTCTACGTTTAGTGTTTTAAATTAACTTTAAATTTATAAAACTTTAATGATTTAACAAGAAAATATGGAGGTAATTTGGAATTTCAAGCTATTAAAAAGGCGTAAAAGTATTCATAGGCTCTTTATTTTCATGAGTTGCATTGTTATATAGTACATTTTCGTAACCTTTATACAATAAAATATTTGGTACATACATTTTGAATCTTTTTAACTAATAAAATAAATTTTATTAATCAATTTTTTTAAGTTCAATAAATTGCTTGCTCTAGTCTACATTTTGTATTTTAAATTTACATTAAATTTACAATAGTGTAATGATTTCACTAAAAAAATAGGGTAGTAATTTCGTATTTCAAGCCATTAAAAAGACGTAAAACTATTCAAAGGCCCTTTATTTTCATGAGTTGCATTTTCATATAGTATATTATCATAACTATTATACAATAAAATATTTAGTAGATACGTTATGAATCTGTTTAATTAATAAAAAAACGTTCATTAATCAATTTTTTTAAGTTCAGTAAATTGCTTGCAATAGTCCTTGTTTCGTATTTTAAATTAACCTTAAATGTACAAGAGTGTAACGATTTAACTAAAAAATGGGGTAGTAATATGGAATTTTAAGCCTTCAAAAAGACGTCAAACTATTCATAGGTGCTTTATTTTCATAAGTTGCGTTGTCGTATAGTACATTATCATAACTTTTATGTATTAAAATATTTGTTACATACATTTTTAATCTTTTTAAAAAATAAAATAACTTTCATTAATCAATTTTTTTAAGTTCAATAAATTGCTTGCAATAGTCTTCGTTTCGTATTTTAAATTGACATCAAATGTACAATAGTGTAAGGATTTAACTAAAACATAAGATAGTAATTTGAAATGTCAAGCTATTTAAAAGACGGTAAACTATTCATAGGCTCTTTATTTTCAAGAGTTGCATTGTTGTATAGTATAGTTTCATAACTTTTATACAATAAAATATTTGGTACATACATTTTGAATCTTTTTAACTAATAAAATAACTTTGATTAATTAATTTTTCAAGTTAAATAAATTGCTTGCTATAGTCGACGTTTTGTATTTGAAATTTCATTAAATTTACAATAGTGAAATGATTTAACTATAAAATAGGGTAGTAATTTGGAATTTCAAGTTATTAAAAAGACGTTAAACTATTGATCGGCTCTTTATTTTAATAAGTTGTATTGACGTATAGTACATTTTCATAACTTTTATGCAATAAAATATTTAGTACATACATTTTAAATCTTTTTAACTAATCAAATAACTTTCATGAATCAATATTTTTAAGTTCAATAAATTGCTTGCAACAGTGTTCGTTTCATATTTTCAATTAACATCAAATGTACAATAGTGTAACGATTCAACTAAAAAATCAGGAAGTAATTTTGAATTTTAAGCAATTAAAAAGACATCAAACTATTCATAGGCTCTTCATTTTCATGAGTTGAATTTTCGTATATCATATTTTCATAACCCTTATACAATAAAATAATTAGTACATACATTTTTAATGTTATTAACTAATAAAATTAATTTCATTAATCGATTTTTTAAGTTCAATAAATTGCTTGCGATAGTCTACATTTTTGTATTTTAAATTTATATTAAATTTACAATTGTGAAATGATTTCACTAAAAAATTAGGAAAGTAATTTCTTATTTCAAGCTATTAAAAAGTCATCAAACTATTTATATGCGCTTTATTTTCATGAGTTGTATTGTCATATAGTACATTTTCATAACTTTTATGCAATAAAATATTTGGTACATACATTTTGAATCTTTTTAACTTATGAAATAACTTTCATGAATCAGTTTTTTTAAGTTCAATAAATTGCTTGCAATAGTCTTCATTTCGTATTTTAAATTAACATTAAATTTATAATACTGTAATGATTTAACTAAAAAATAGGGTAGTAATTTGGAATTTCAAGCTATTAAAACGACATGAATTTATTCATAGGCTCTTTATTTTCATGAGTTGCATTGTCGTATAGTATATTTTCATAACTTTTATACAATAAAATATTTGGTATATACATTTTTAATCTTTTTAACTTATAAAATAACTTTCATGAATCAATTTTTTTAAGTTCAATAAATTGCTTGCAATAGTCTTCGTTCCGTATTTTAAATTAACATCAAATGTACAATAGTGTAACGATTTAACTAAAAAATAAGGTAGTAATATATAATTTCTAACTATTAAAAAGACGTCAAACTATTCATAGGCTCTTTATTTTCATGAGTTGCATTGTCGTATAGTACATTTTCATAACTATTATGTAATAAAATATTTGGTACATACATTTTTAATCTTTTTAACTAATCAAATAACTTATAGTATTCAATTTTTTTAATTTCAACAAATTGGTTTCAATAGTCTTCGTTTCGTTTTTTAAATTGACATCAAATGTATAATAGTGTAACGATATAACTAAAAAGTAGGGTAGTAATTTTGAAATTTCAAGCTATTAAAAAGATGTCAAACTATTCATAGGCTCTTTATTTTCATGAGTTGCATTGTTGTATAGTACATTTTCATAACTTTTATATATAAAAAATATTTGGTACATACATTTTGAATCTTTGTAACTAATCAAATAACTTTCATTAATCAATTTTTCGAGTTAAATAAATTGCTTGCTATAGTCTTTGTTTTGTATTTTAAATTTACATTCAATTTACAATAGTGTAATGATTTAACTAAAAAATAGGGTCGTAATTTGGAATTTCAAGCTATTAAAAAGATGTCAAAACTATTCGTAGGCTCTTTAATTTCATGAGTTGCATTGTCGCATAGTACATTATCAAAACTTTTATACAATAAAATATTTGGTAGATACATATTCATTCTTTTTAACTAACAAAATAACTTTTATTAATCAATTTTTCTAAGTTCAATAAATTGCTTCCTATAGTTAACGTTTTCTATTTTAAATTTACATTAAATTTACAATAGTATAATGATTTAACAAAAAAATAGGGTAGTAATTTTGAATTTCATGCTATTAAAAAGACGTGAAACTATTCATAGGCTCTTTTTTTTCATGAGTTGAATTGTCGTATAGCATATTTTCATAACCTTTATACAATAAGATATTTGGCACATACATTTTGAATCTTTTTAACTAATAAAATAACTTTTATTAATCAATTCTTTTAAGTTCAATAAATTGCTTGCTCTAGTCTGCGTTTTATATTTTAAATTGACATTAAATTTACAATAGTGTAATGATTTCACTAAAAAATTGGGTAGTAATTTCGTATTTCAAGCTATTAAAAAGACGTGAAACTATTCATAGGCCCTTTATTTTCATGAGTTGCATTTTCGTATAGTATATTATCATAACTTTTATACAATAAAATATTTGGTACATACATTATGAATCTTTTTAACTTATAAAATAACTTTCATGAATCAATTTTTTTAAGTTCAATAAATTTCTTACAATAGTCCTCGTTTCGTATTTTAAATTAACATCAAATGTACAATACTGTAAAGATTTAACTAAAAAATGGGGTAGTAATTTGGAATTTCAAGCTATTAAAAAATCGTGAAATTATTCAAATGCCCTTTATTTTCATCAGTTGCATTGTCTTATAGTACATTTTCATAACTTTTATGCAATAAAATATTTGGTACATACATTTTGAATCTTTTTAACTAATAAAATAACTTTTATTAATCAATTCTTTTAAGTTCAATAAATTGCTTGCTCTAGTCTGCGTTTTCTAGTTTAAATTGACATTAAATTTACAATAGTGTAATGATTTCACTAAAAAATTGGGTAGTAATTTCGTATGTCAAGCTATTAAAAAGACGTGAAACTATTTGATCGTACACGGTTTGTCGCCTTCCGGTTTGATACAAAATGATTGCTCCAAATTAACGCAGTATAGAAGGCAACCAATCGTTCTTCTCGAGGAGCGGTTTATTGGCTATCCTAGTCTAAATTGGTTATTAGGAACATTGTTGGGATTGAATTTGCAAAGTAAGGGGGCTTTAGGCTAAAACTACCAAATGACATGCTAAACTTGCAGTAGAATAATTTTTGGTGTTTTCTTCAATGATTGAAAGTAAAATGCAGATTAAAAAGAATTATAGTGAATAGACTCTCAGTGATGGAAACTTAACTATTCTTGCCTTGACTAGTTATGGGAGATCAATCCTTCTGAGTTCAATTGATAAATCCTAAGCTATCACTTAGGTCCAATGGTTCAATTAATGCAGATTTGCTTGAATCCAAGTCAAACAACATTCCTTAAAGCATTGTTCAGCGCAACTCAGAATGTAGAAAGAGTAATTGATGCTCATGCCTTTGGGAAATTGCAATCACAATCACAGAAACCAAATGCACAACTAATTATCAATAATCATTGATAACCTAGTGAACACAAGGATTCAAATCTGAAATTCATGTACCCTAATCTGTATGAACAACAATCAATCCAACTACATAGCCAAATCACAAATTTACAAATCTGTAAACTGAAGTTCATAGCAATAGAAATCTCTAGATCTAAAGATCTCTACAACATTCAAATACAAGATATGGCTAGGAATACTCCCCAATGAATCTTTGGCTCAAGTCTTGCTCTCCATCACCAAGAGGCTGAGGATCTAGCCTCTCATGATTCCTTGGACGCAGCAGCCATCACTCCTACGCTCAGCCATCAGAAGAGGAAGATGAAGATGGAAGTGGTGCAGCAGAAAGTGGTTGTAAGGTAAGGAAAGTGTGGAAGATGGAAAAATGGAGGTGAAGTGTGCAGAAAATTCAAGAAGGATTTGTAGAATGGAAAGAGAGTGTAGAGAACTCCTCTAGCTTCTGAATTTTTTTCCTCCAAGGTGCAGAATGACGTCCCAGTTCGTGATTGTTCCAATTTAGTTAGATCGAGTTGCTGACCTCAGCTCAAAAAGCACAGTAGCATTTCCTATTTCATGTCGCGACTTATAGTGAAATAAGTCACAACTAAGGATGTATATGTTGTGACCCAATTGTAATTTTGTCGCGACCAATTTGGCTAAAAGAGCTCCAGAAGTCATGACATTGTCACGACTAGTGATGTTGTGTCGCGACGCATATGCTCCAGTGGCACTCCAATCAATCTTAAATGAATTCTCTTCAGTTTCATCTTCAAGCATTCGAATATCTTACCTGGACATCTGCAAAAGAAATGAAGGGAACATCGTTAAAGCATAAAACACTGGGCTCAAATGCAAGTACAACTGGGTGGCACAATTTTACTCAATTTCCCTTCTGTATTAATAAATATGCAATGTAAGACCATGAATGGGGAAAAAGGTCCAATTTAACACAAATTGGGTTGATTAAGCCGTAAAATGTTTCGAAATGATGCAAGACAACATGTTAATATAAGCGTTTATCACTCCCCCACACTTAAACCTTTATACTCCTGGACAAAGAATTGAATCGTTTCTAAGAAATTACAAGGAAAATCGAGGACGTCAGCATGCTCAATAATGACTTTGCGATCAAATTCAACCACCAGCTTTCATAAGTACAAAAAATGATAAAATGAGCAATGGCACCTGGTTAGCTGCATCATTAAGGTTATTCTAGACGCATGAACACCGGGGATTCTCTCACAGGGTGTAAGTGTTTGATCACTTTCTCTCCTTAATTGGGGTTCTTTTCACTCAACATTCAAATAGCAAACACCCTACCATAAGCTTGTAATAGTTCTAAAGTCTCCACTATTTATGCATCAACACAATGAATCAAGAGGACTTTATGGCTTGTAATGATGGAATTAGGCCACATGGAGTAGAAGAAAAGAAGAAACAAGTGTTATGTGCATGCATGCTATTGATCCATGACTCAAGAATTAGCATCTTATTATGAAATGAACCCCTTTGTGAAGTATTGTTTCAAAGGCCCTATATATATTTATATATATTCTCTTTTTTTTCTTTTCTTTTTTTTTTGTTGTTTTTTTTTCAAATTTTTTTTTGTACAGGGCACTTCATTGTAGTCGTACTTCTTCTCTTCATGCATATCATTCAAATTCATCTCTAATAAGATGTCCTCATGTTCCTTAGATAATACGCATACACAACACTTGATGAATGGCCCAAAAGAGGTCAACAAGGGTGTAAGTGACGTGAGGGTTTGTGTTTGGGAAAAAGAGGTTTAGAAATGAATGCCTCTATCATGTTCATTATATTGAAACACGTTACATCTTGACTAAAAACTAGAACAAGTTCTAGAGGATGCAGACTACATGAATAATCACTCAATTTAAGGAATTTAGGCTCGAGAATATCCTTCCAACAAAGGTTTACATCCCCACTATTCATACATGAAGTACCAATTAAAATGCACTATTCACAAGACATTAGAACATTTATCATAAAAAGTATAACGTTGGATAATGATTGAAGACAATCGAGAAAATCACTAATGAACATGTATAAATCCCAAAAGTCCTTGTAAAGTCTTAAAGAAGGTCATTTTCAAAAGCCAAGATTACAAAAATTTACAGGGGGCATGGTTTCCTTGTTTTAATGCATTAAGTTGAATTCAAGGGGTCAAGAAGTTTCCTAGAAAACTATGCAAGACGCGCTTTAAAGAACTTGTCACACAGAAACCACTCAGATGCGCACTTCACTATTAAAGTCGCGACATTAGGGAAAACGGTCGCGACTTAAATTGTACCGAGAGCAGGCTTGGGCTAGTAAGGGATTTATGTCACAACATTATTGTCAAGTGTCGCGACATATATGCTTTTGCAGATAAAATTTTCAAAGCTTGACGTTTAAGCATGCATTAAGGTTCAAAAATTCATCCAACAAACAACAATTCATCATCCCAGGACAAGATTGATGATGAATGATTGGATTAGAGAATCAAAACAACTCACGAACCCCCCCCCACACTCAACCAATGCAGTGTCCTCAATGCAAAAACAATGCAAAACATCAAGAAGAAGAGGATGAAACACAGGGAAACAAACAGAAACAGGAGAAGCTATCCATTGCAATCAGAAAAAGACATAACATGAAATTGAAACCATAAGAGTTAAGGTCACGAATACAATGGACTACAATTCAACATGGAATGGAAAAATAGAAAACAAAATAACTGCTGAGAAAAATACAATCACTCCTGCCCTCCTGCTCCACCCTGGGGGTCTGTTTCCTCTTCCCCGACTTTAGTATCGCCACCCTCTCCTGCTGGCCCACCTGGTACTGAGGACTCACCCGGTCCTGATGGAAAGAAAGAGGTGGAAGGAATAGAGTTTTGCCAAAATGCCTCTTCAAACCCAGGGGGAAGGTCTACGTGTAAAGCTTTCGCCATTTGAAACATGAGGGGGTCTATGAATCGTTGACGGCGGAATTCATTAGCCATCATCTGCTAGTTCATGGAAATGACCTGATCGGTCAAGATGGCTATCTGCTCACTGAGGGAACTCAAAGAGATACTAGCCTCCCCTTCCTTAGCAGTCTCGGCGGGCGCTGTAGGCTCCTCCACTGCTGGTCGCTTCCCTTTCTTCCTACTCTTGCTTGATTCGCCAGTTTTAGGAGTAGGTCGCAGGGCAGTGAACATTCGAGTAGTGACTAGGGCCACGGTCAAATCAGCTTTCCGCTCAATAATCTTTCAGGCTCGGCAAATATCTGTGATGAGGTGAGGGAAAACTAATAAGGCACGAGCACTGTTCATACAGTGTAGTATCTGATCTCGCGCTATCACTGCTATGTCAACAGGTTGGCCAGTCATTAGAAGGTACAAGAGTAAAGCCCCCTCAATAGGAATGTCAGAAATATGGGCAAGTGGCCGCACGTTGTAAGTCATGAAATTAAGCCACACCTTCGCCTCCTCATTCATGTGTTTCCTCTCGAAGAATTGCTTCTCACCCCTCTTAGTCCAACCAGCACCTTCCACACCCATCACCTCGAAAGCCTCATCCCAATGGACGAGGTTCAGGTTATACCTCAGACGCTGAAACTGACATTGCTCCACCACCGGCAGTTTGTAAAAACGTCGGATATCCGCAGCATCGATGGTGAACTCCTGGTTCCGGAAACTAATCCCAAGTGCCCCTATGGTGGCAGAATGCATATAAAACTCTCGGACTACTGTCAAATTGGCTGGGGTCCTCTTCTTCATGAGTTCCCCAAGACCCAAATCAATAGCCTACTGATAAAAACGAAATTGGCAGGTCTCGGGGAAAAATCGATCCTGCACAGCCCCCCTGCTACCAAATTTTTTTACTGCTTCCGCCCGAGACAAGTGGACTGGTGGTTTGTCATCTGACCCGCTATCCGTCCGCAAGTTCTTTGTGCGCACCATCTTCCTCCCAACCACAAGGAAAGGAAAACAAAATCACAAAACAGAAAACAGGACCTAAGCTATCCTATGAACATAACTAACTAACCAATACTCATATGATCATTGATGGCATGATTAAGTGTAAAAGAGATATTAAAAATGGTTGTGTATGAGCATTTATGTCGCGACTTATATAGATATAGGTCGCGACATAAATGGTACCGAGAGCTTTTGCAGGTGCTTATGTCGCAATATATGAGATAAGTGTCGCGACATGTTACACATGTCGCGATATATCTTTTATACGTCGTGACACTTTACACCATATTCCGAAAATCTTTGTTGAACGAGCCCTGGTTATGGAGACAGTAGAAGGGTTTTGAAAATATAATACAGTCCATGATCATAGTAGTATTGACACACAAAACCAAACATTCTAGATTAAACTAAGGATCTATGAAATCAAACTAAACAAAATCAACAAAAGGAAAGAAGTTTTTCACTTTCATCACTGTGTAAGGTCCATCCCAACTAGTCCTGAATTTTCCTTTCTTGAACTTGAAGCGGGCTTGGTACCTCAGTATATGGTCTCCTTCTTTAAATTGCTTCCTCAAAATGTTTGAATCGTGGATTAACTTCGCTTTCTGCTTGTAGAGATATGAACTATGGTAAGCGTCCAGGCATAACTCCTCCAATTCTTGAATCTGAAGTAGATGGTTCAGTCCAGCTTCTTCCAACTCAGCATTGCAGCTCTTGACTGCCCAATACGACTTATACTCAAGTTCGATGGGGATGTGACAGGCTTTTCCGTAAATAATCCGGTATGGCGACATCCCTATCTGTGTCTTGAAGGCAGTACGATACGCCCATAAGGCGTCATTCAACCCCAGACTTCAGTCCTTGTTAGATGGCTTAACAATCCGTTCTAAAATCCTCTTGATTTCTCTGTTTGATACCTCAGCCAACCCATTCGTCTGTGGGTGATAGGGCATTGAAACCCTGTGGGTCACTCTATACTTTGCTAACAAATTGTTAAGAAGCTTGTTGTAGAAATGAGTGCCTTGATCACTTATCAATATCTTTGGTACTCCAAATCTAGAAAAGATGGTTGACTTCAAAAAATTGGCAACTGTGGCTGCATCATCCTTCCTTGCTGGGATGGCCACTACCCATCTTCACAAATAATCCACACACAACAGGATGTAGGTATAACCATTAGAAGGTGGAAAGGGTCCCATGAAGTCAACCCCCCAAGCATAAAAAATTTCACAAAATAGAATAGGTTGATGTGGCATCTCATGGTGTTTGCTCACCCCTCCAAATCTTTGACATATGTCACAGGCTTTACAATGGTTGAAAGAATCCTTGAACAGGGTAGGCCAATAAAAACCAGCTTCTAATATCTTTCTGGCAGTTTTCCTTGCTCCAAAATGGCCCCCGCACACAGTGTTGTGACAGGAGTCCAATATAGCACGAGACTCCATTTCGGGGACACACCTCCTTATCACTTGATCTGAGAAGATTCTCCATAGGTCTGGTGCATCCCAGATGTAGTATGATGACTCGCTTTTAAGTTTTTGCGCCTGAAACGAAGTCAAGTGTGAAGGAATTAACTGTGTTACGAGATAATTAACTATATGTGCAAACCAAGGTTGGGAAACAGACAAAGCACAAAGCGACTGGTCAGGAAAAGCATCACAAATAGAATTTGAAGGTAATGGTCAGCAACAAGATTGACGTTTCCTGCTCTATCCTTGACTTCCATGTCAAATTCTTGCAGCAACAGCATCTATCTTAAGAGTCTTGGTTTTGATTGAGGCTTGTGAAAAAGATATTTAACCGCTGCATGATTTGTGTACACAATCACTTTCGAATTTATGAGATATTGTCGAAATTTATCAGTGCAAATACAATTGCAAACAACTCCTTCTCAGTGGTAGTGTAATTTTTTTGAGCAACATCAAGTGTTTTAGAAGCATAAGAAATCACTTTTGAAAAGTTTCCCTCTTTTTGACCTAACATTGCCCTCACACTGAAATTTGAGGCATCACAAGATACTTCAAAAGGTAATTCTCAATTGGGTGAGGTCAAAATTGGTGGTGAAATCAATTTGCTTCTTAGCTCATCAAAAGCATGCTCACACACAGAATAAAAACAATAATCAACATCTTTTTGCAACAATTTCGAGAGAGGTAAAGCTATCTTGCTGAAATCTTTAATGAATCTTCTGTAGAATCCCACATGACCTAAGAAAGACCTTAGATCTTTCAGATTGGTGGGATAAGGTAAAGAAGATATCACTTCAATTTTGGCACGATCTACCTCTATTCCCTTTTGTGAAATCAAGTGTCCTAGCAAGATGCCGTGATCCACCATGAAATGGCATTTTTCATAGTTTAAAACAAGTTTTTTCTCAATGCATCGTGCCAAGACTTTGTCAAGACTTTGTAAACAATCGTCAAAAGAATTACCATGCACAGTAAAATCATCCATAAACACATTCATGCACTTTTCAATAAATTCAGAGAAAATAGACAACATGCATCTTTGGAATGTGCCAGGGGCATTACACAGTCCGAATGGCATCCTTTTATAGGCATATGTACCGAAAGGGCAAGTGAAAGTGGTTTTTTCTTGGTCTCTAGGGTCTATGGGAATTTGAAAGTACCCCGAATATCCATCTAAAAAGCAATAGTGACTTTTCCCCGCCAACCTCTCAAGCATTTGATCAATGAATGGCAAAGGAAAATGGTCCTTTCTGGTGGCATCATTCAATTTCCTGTAATCAATGCAAACTCGCCAAGAGTTTTGTACCCTAGTTGGAATCAATTCATTATTCTCATTCTTAACCACAGTTATTCCACTCTTTTTCGGCACTACGTGCATCGGCAACACCCACTCACTATCTGATATGGCATATATAATGCCAGCCCTTAACAACTTATCAACCTCCTTCCTCACCACATCAGGGATTAAGGAATTTAACCTCCTTTGGCTTTGCTTAACAGGTTTGGAATCCTCGTTTAATAGGATTTTGTGAGTGCACACAGTAGAGTCTAATCCCTTTATGTCCGATAACTGCCAACCCAATGCCTCCTTATTCTTCCTTAGGATTCTCAACAATTCACTCTCCTCACTTTCGGATAAAGAGCTGGAAACTATAACAAGCAGTTTATTTTCAACTTTTAAGTAAGCATATTTCAAGTTAGGAGGGAGTTCCTTAAGTTCTAAGGAGGGAGGTTGGATAATGGAAGGAATTAACTCTAGCTTTTCAGTGGTGTTAGAAACACTTCCCTTTGTATGTCCTTGACGTATGCCCTCAGCTTTGTCACATTGCACTGCTTCATCTTTATGGCAGGTTGATTTAGTTTCAAGTTGATCCATCGAAACAATCTCCACCGCCTCTTCCACTTCTCGATCTGCAGTTTCATTGGAAATTAGTTCATTCAAAAATTGCAATGTAAAAGGTGTGATTTTAGAGCGTGTGGAATCGGAAATTGTAGGTAGAGGATGTGGCCCTTTAACCATACAGTCAACCACAGCAGAAGGATTGATTTGAGATTGAGATACAACTTCAGAGTCAACATGTCGTGACTTATCAACATTGTGTCACGACGAAAATTGTACCGAGAGGTCATCTGTTTGAATGGCATTACATGTTGCGACATTTGAGAGTTTAGGTCACTACGTAAACGGTACTGAGAGGTTTTCCTTGTTGTTGGTGTCTCTGCTTTCAGAATCAGTCTTAATAATTGCCCGTCTAACACCTGCAAACCCTGCAGAGCACACTGGACCATCCTTGCTACAATTCATGACATTAGTACATGCAGAGAATGAATCTAATTCAGGAGAGGAAAGAAATTCTTGGGATACCGAAAGCATGCTATCCATCTCAAAAACTTTGTTGCATGACATACCAATGGCATCAAAGTTAGAAAAGGAGTAACAGATGGTAAGGAGTCAAAATATGCATCATATTCACTCAAGGTTAAATCATGCTCTGGAGACTCACCATATTCAGAATCTTTATTAAGCAACCTAGGTGAATTCCAGTGACATGTATCATGCAAAGTCATTTCATACTCATCTCTGATTTGCTCTACAGCTAAATCAATTGCATTTAAACCCATGAAATTTGCATTGTCAAACGGATATCGAGTGGCTTCATTCATATTAAAAGTGACTACATGTTCCCCTACCTCCATTGTGATACAGCTATGTTTCATACTTATGATGGTTTTGGAGGTTTGGAGAAATGGTCTCCGTAAGATGAGGGTACTTTCATTTACCACTTCATTGGACATGTCTAGTACATAAAAGTCAGCTGGAAATACAAGGTCTTTAACCTGCACTAGAATGTCCTCTACGATTCCCTTGGGATATCTAATGGATCGGTCAGCTAGTTGGAGAACCACGCTGGTATCCTTAAGACCATTAATACCTAGGGCTGAGTAAGCTGACCAGGCCATTACATTTATCGCAGCTCCCAGATCTAGCAACGCTCCCTTAATATACACTTTACCTATGGTGCATGGAACGGTGTAGGATCCTGGATCTTGGCATTTCACTGGCAATTCTGCTTTAAAGAGGGAAGACACATTGGCACTCACTTGGATTCTCTCTAAGGGCCTAAATCTTTGTTTGTCATCACATAACTCCTTCAGCAACTTAACATATTTAGGATTCCCTTTTAGAAATTGAACCATAGGCACATTAATCTCAAGTTTGTTAAACAGATTATAAGTCTCATTTGCAAATTTAGATTCAGATTTCTTTTTACCAGAAAAGAAAGCCTTAGGAAAAGGGAGATTCTTGGAAATTACCTCCTTACCCATGGGTGTTGGGGTTCCTTGTTTGCTTGATTCTGTATTTTCTTCTCCTTGCTTATCCTTATATGTTGCTACTGTGTTCATGCTGTCATTTTCTTGAGCTTTCTTCTCTGATTTAGAACATGGCGCATGAGTTTCATCTTGAATCAACTCCTCCTCTTTCACCTTCTTCTTCAGCATAAGTTCTTCCTCTTTGGAACTTTCAGATTTCCCGGATTTGGTTGGTGACCTTGTGGGGTTAGTCACATCTCTTCAATCCTCAAACCTTACTGTTTTCCCACTTCTTAAGGTGATCGCGTTAAGTGATTTTGGATTTATCACCGTGTTGGAGGGAATACTGCCACCCATCTTCGCTTGCATATCGGTGACGGTATTGGACAACTGGGTCAAATGGCTTGTAACCTCACTATTTTTGAGTGAAAGTGCTTCCATTTTCTTATTCACCTCCGAGTTGTCTTTTTGCATGCCTTGTAGGATGGAAGTAATAGAGGCGAACCTTTCATCACTCTCCTTAATTCGCCTCTTAATGTTAGTCATTTGAGCAGCCATGCTCTTGAATATTTGTGAAGTCTCATCCATTCTTTGTGGCTGTTGGGAAGACATGTTGTTGCTCGGTGCAGGTACTACAGCTCTCGAATGGTTTTGATAATCACTTGATGAGGTACCGGATTGTTGAAACTAAATTCCCTGACCCCCTTGGTATTGATTTGGCCTATTTGATCCCCCACCCCACTTGAAGTTCGGGTGGTCTCTCCATCCAGAGTTATACGTATTGGAGTAAGGATCTCGTTGTGGATATTGTCCATCGCGTCCTTGGTAAAAGACATTAACCTCTTCAATTGGTCCAGGACAGTCCTCTGTGCGGTGCATAGGAGAATTACAATCTCCACAGGTGGAAGCCACCATAGGTAGAGTTTGATGCCTTGGTGATCGAAAACTCTCCACTGTGCTTGTTAGTTTAGACATATCTTGAGCGAGTTTCACTAACAACGGATCCCGTTCAGTCTTATGGTCCTTAAGCTCCCTGGAATTCGCATGCTATCTGTTCAATGTGAAAGTTCTAATCAATTCCCACGCAGCTCGGGGTTCCATATTTTCCACAAAACAGATTTCAAGAAAATTTCTACAGCTCAAAACTGATATGCACAATGTAATAGATCAAGTTGAAGTGTAAATTCAGTGAATTGTATGGTATGCAGTGAAATTAAGATGTTGTGATTGTTTTGCACTCTCAAAAGTATGCACAGAGTCCGTAATGATACAATTCTGATCAAACAGGTTGATTTGAAGTAACAGTGATCATTCAAGTCATGACTCAACAGTAATAAGTCACGACACAAAATGTACCGAGAGCCACTGACAAGATAAAGTGAAAACTTAGAAAAATTTTGAACAAAACAAGAAAATATGTCGTGACATATACCCACAAATGTCATGACCTAAAGTGTACCGAGAGCAATCCCTAGAAGTGAATGATTTAATGTCGCGATATTAAGAAGGAATGTCGCAACGTGCGTGTTACTGGAGCTACTCTTGCCAAGTTAACTCAAATTCCACTGAATTTCTTGACCATAAGTTGATAGAGACACAATGGACAGTGATTACTCAAACAATTCTAATCAAGTAAGAATGAATGCAATATGCTGTGCAAAGATGCAAATGCAAAAAATATCAAGGAAAATCAAGATATTTATTTGTATTTCTGACAAATTTGTATGCTATGCAATGTTTAAATTGTAATCTAAACCTAAAGCTCAACAAGATTTAAACCAGGTCAACAATAGTGATAATAACCAATTACTAGGGAACCAATTACTTGGCTCCCCGGCAACGGCGCCATTGATCGTACACGGTTTTTCGCCTTCCGGTTCGATACAAAATGATTGCTCCAAATTAATGCAGTATAGTGGGCAACTAATCATTCTTCTTGAGGAGTGGTTTATTGGCTATCCTAGTCTAAATTGGTTATTAGGAACATTGTTGGGATTGAATTTGCAAAGTAAGGGGGGTTTAGGCTAAAACTACCAAATGACATGCTAAACTTGCAGTAGAATAATTTTTGGTGTTTTCTTCAATGATTGAAAGTAAAATGCAGATTAAAAAGAATTATAGTGAATAGACTCTCAGTGATGGAAACTTAACTATCCTTGCCTTGACTAGTTATGGGAGATCAATCCTTCTGAGTTCAATTGATAAATGCTAAGCTATCACTTAGGTCCAATGGTTCAATTAATGCAGATTTGCTTGAATCCAAGTCAAACAACATTCCTTAAAGCATTGTTCAGCACAACTCAGAATGTAGAAAGAGTAATTGATGCTCATGCCTTTGGAAAATTGCAATCACAATCACAGAAACCTAATGCACAACTAATTATCAATAATCATTGATAACCTAGTGAACACAAGGATTCAAATCTGAAATTCATGTACCCTAATCTGTATGAACAACAATCAATCCAACTACATCACCAAATCACAAATTTACAGATCTGTAAACTGAAGTTCATAGCAATAGAAATCTCTAGATCTAAAGATCTCTACAACATTCAAATACAAGATATGGCTAGGAATACTCCCCAATGAATCTTTGGCTCAAGTCTTGCTCTCCATCACAAAGAGGCTGAGGATCTAGCCTCTCATGATTCCTTGGACACAGCAGCCATCACTCCTACGCTCAGCCATCAGAAGAGGAAGATGAAGATGGAAGTGGTGCAGCAAAAAGTGGTTGCAAGGTAAGGAAAGTGTGGAAGATGGAAAAATGGAGGTGAAGTGTGCAGAAAATTCAAGAAGGATCTGTAGAATGGAAAGAGAGTGCAGAGAACTCCTCTGGCTTCTGAATTTTTTTCCTCCAAGGTGCAGAATGACGTCCCAGTTCGTGATTGTTCCAATTTAGTTAGATCCAGTTGCTGACCGCTGCTCAAAACACACAGCAGCATTTCCTGTTTCATGTCGCAACTTATAGTGAAATAAGTCGCGACTAAGGATGTATATGTCACGACCCAATTGTAATTTTGTCGCGACCAATTTGGCTAAAAGAGCTCCAGAAGTCATGACATTGTCGCGACTAGTGATGTTGTGTCGCGACGCATATGCTCCAGTGGCACTCCAATCAGTCCTAAATGAAGTCTCTTCAGTTTCATCTTCAAGCATTCGAATATCTTACCTGGACATCTGCAAAAGAAACGAAGGGAACATCGTTAAAGCATAAAACACTGGGCTCAAATGCAAGTACAACTGGGTGGCACAATTTTACTCAATTTCCCTTCTGTATTAATAAATATGCAATGTAAGACCATGAATGGGGAAAAAGGTCCAATTTAACACAAACTGGGTTGATTAAGCAGTAAAATGTCCCGAAATGATGCAAGACAACCATGTTAATATTAGCGTTTATCACTATTCATAGGCCCTTTATTTTCATGAGTTGCATTTTCGTATAGTATATTATCATAACTTTTATACAATAAAATATTTGGTACATACATTATGAATCTTTTTAACTTATAAAATAACTTTCATGAATCAATTTTTTTAAGTTCAATAAATTGTTACAATAGTCCTCGTTTCGTATTTTAAATTAACATCAAATGTACAATACTGTAACGATTTAACTAAAAAATGGGGTAGTAATTTGAAATTTCAAGCCATTAAAAAGTCGTGAAACTATTCAAAGGCCCTTTATTTTCATCAGTTGCATTGTCTTATAGTACATTTTCATAACTTTTATGAAATAAAATATTTGGTACATACATTTTAAATCTTTTTAACTAATCAAATAACTTTCATCAATCAATTTTTTTAAGTTCAATAAAATGCTTGCAATAGTCTACGTTTCGTGTTTTAAGTTAACATTAAATTTACAATACTGTAATGATTTAACTAAAACATAGGGTAGTAATTTGGAATTTCAAGCTATTAAAAGGACGTGAAACTATTCATAGGCTCTTTGTTTTCATGAGTTGCGTGGTTGTATAGTACATTTTCATAACTTTTATACAATAAAATATTTGGTACATACATTTTGAATCTTTTTAACTTATAAAATAACTTTCATGAATCAATTTTTTTAAGTTCAATAAATTCCCTGCAATAGTCTTCATTTCGTATTTTAAATTAACATCAAATGTACAATAGTGTAACGATTTAACTAAAAAATAGGGCAGTAATTTGGAAATTCTAGCTACTAAAAAGGTGTCAAACTATTCATAGGCTCTATATTTTCATGAGTTGCATTGTCGTATAGTATATTATCATAACTTTTATACAATAAAATATTTGGTACATATATTTTGAATCTTTTTAACTAATAAAGTAACTTTCACTTATCAATTTTTTAAGTTCAATAAATTGTTTGCTATAGTCTACGTTTTGTATTTTAAATTAGCATTAAATTTACAATAGTGTAACGATTTAACTAAAAAATAGGGTAGTAATTTGGAAATTCTAGCTACTAAAAAGACGTTGAACTATTCATAGGCTCTATATTTTCATGAGTTGCATTGTCGTATAGTATATTATCATAACTTTTATACAATAAAATATTTGGTACATATATTTTGAATCTTTTTAACTAATAAAATAACTTTCATTAATAAATTTTTTTATATTCAATAAATTGATTGCTATAGTCTACGTTTTGTATTTTAAATTAATATTAAATTTACAATAGTGTCATGATTTACAAAAAAATAGGGTAGTAATTTGGAATTTCAAGCTATTAAAAAGACGTGAAACTATTCATATGCTCTTTATTTTCACGAGTTGCATTGTCGTATAGATTATTTTCATAACTTTTATACAATAAAATATTTGGTATATACATTTTGAATCTTTTTAACTAAGAAAATAACTTTCATTTATCAATTTTTTTAAGTTCAATAAATTGATTGCGATAGTCTACATTTTGTATTTTAAATTAACATTAAATTTAAAATAGTGTAATGTTTAACTAAAAAATAGGGCAGTAATTTGGAATTTCAAGCTATTAAAAAGGTGTGAAACTATTTATAGGCTCTTTATTTTCTTGAGTTGTAGTATCGTATAGTATATTATCATAACTTTTATACAATAAAATATTTGGTACTTACATTTTCAAGAGAACTCAAGTTTTGATTGAAGTTCCGTCAAAACTCCAGTTCTGGGAGTCAAAATTCGAGTCTCGGGTTTTGGAAAAATTTTAGAAATACAAAACTCTCAGTAGAACTCAAGTTTGAACAAAAGTTTTGTCACAACTCGAGTTGTGTGTTATAGAACTCAAGTTTCGAGTTCCAAAGCTGTTTTAGAGAATCAGAACTCTCAAAGAGATCTCAAGTTTTTGTAGAAGTTTTGGTGAAACTCAAGTTATGTTTTGTGGAACTCGAGTTTCGGGCTCTGAAGGATATTTGAAACTCAAAACTTCTTTCCAAGACTTGAAGTTTCAATAAAAGTTATGATGGAACTCGAGTTATGAGTATCAGAACTCGACTTTCAAAGAGAGAGAATCAAAACTTCCTTCACTACTTGAAGTTTCAACAAAAGTTTTAATACAACTCGAGTTTTGGGAAAACAGAACTAGAGTTTCAAGCTCTGAAAAATATTTGAAACTTAAAACTTCTTTCCAAAACTTGAAGTTTTGATAAGAGTTTTAGTACAACTTGAGTTTTATGAAATGAAACTCGAGTTTCAAGATGGAAATTTTTCTAAACTCAAAACGCCCAGGGAAACTCGAGTTGCAATGAAAGTTATGATTTGAAAATAGTCAAAACTTGAAGTTTTGGTATATGGAACTCGAGTCTCGAAAAGGATAAAATGATTTAGCTTATAGAAACCTGTGAAAACCCAAGTTTTAAGTTCTATAACTCAAGTTTTATCCAAACTCTTATTAAAAATCGAGTTACAACAAAAGTTGTATGAATTCTACTTTGTTATTTCATCAATAACATGAGTTCTCAGCAAGCAAAACTCGAGTTTGCTTTATCTGACAGTAACGCAGTGTGTCAGAAGCTTTTCATTAATATCAAATATTTCCTTTTTCATGCAACATTTATTTGAATCTCATCTACCATCATAAATGCTCATTTACTTTAATGATTAACAGAGAATGATTTTCTGATTGCTTCACCAGAAGAGATTCAACGGACAACAATGTAGAAACCACCCTACCTACTGTTAAAAGCATTTATTGTGGGAAGGTGAACGACGAGAATGAGTCTAACGGAAACTTAAATGTTTCTAACGGATAATTAATACTTTCCAACATAAAAGGCGAAGCATTCAAGTTCTAGAAGACAGAGATACACAACTACGAGAAAGGGAATTTATTATTCTTCATCTACCTCATCTATTTTTCATTCTCTCATACTTAAGAGCTTCAGTGTTTATCATTTAATTCTCATAAAGGAGAATATACTTGTACAATCATTTATTCTGTGAGAGTAACTCAAGATTGGAGAATCTTGAGTGGGACAAGACACGAGAAAAAGTGTCAGTGGGTTGAATTGAGTTAGGAAGGGGGAGAGTCCTTCTTTTGAGTTGTAATCTTTTGAGATTAGTGAATTTGGAAAGCTCAGAGGATTCTGAGGACTGGACGTAGGTCAAGTGGACCGAACCAGGATAAATCATTTTGTTCACTTTCTTTCATACTCTGTTTTACGTTTCAACGTTTGTGAAAAAAATTTATTAGCCCAATTCACCCCCTCTCGGTCAAATCCTATCCTAACACATTAATCAATATTTTTTAAGTTCAATTAATTGTTTGATATAGTCTACGTTTTGTATTTTAAATTTACATTAAATTTCCAATAGTGTAATGATTTAACTAAAAAATAAGGTAGTAATTTGGAATTTCAAGCTGTTAAAAAGACGTCAAACTATTCATAGGCTCTTTATTTTCATGAGTTGCATTGTCGCATAGTAAATTTTCATAACTTTTATACAATAAAATATTTGGTACATACATTTTGAATCTTTTTACCTAATAAAATAACTTTGATTAATCAATTTTTTTAAGTTCAATAATTTGCTTGCGATAGTCTATGTTTTGTATTTTAAATTAACATTAAATTTAAAATAGTGTAATGATTTAACTAAAAAATAGGGTAATAATTTGAAATTTCAAGCTGTTAAAAAGACGTCAAACTATTCATAGGCTCTTTATTTTCATTAGTTGCGTTTTCGTATAGTACATTTTCATAACTTTTATAAAATAAAATATTTAGCACATACATTTTGAATCCTTTTAACTCATAAAGTAACTTTCATTAATCAATTTTTTTAAGTTCAATAAATTGCTTGCCATAGTCTACATTTTATATTTTAAATTTACATTAAATTTAAAATAGTGTAATGATTTAACTAAAACAATAGGGTAGTAATTTGAAATTTCAAGCTGTTAAAAAGATGTCAAACTATTCATAGGCTCTTTATTTTCATGAGTTGCGTTGTCGTATAGTTCATTATCATAACTTTTATACAATAAAATATTTGGTAGATACATTTGGAATCTTTTTAACTAATAAAATAACATTCATTAATCAATTTTTTTAAGTTCAATAAATTACTTGCTATAGGCTACATTTTGTATTTTTAATTTACATCAAATTTAAAATAGTGTAATTATTTAACTAATAAATAGTGTAGTAATTTCGTATTTCAAACTATTAAAAAGATGTGAAACTATTCACTGGCTCTTTATTTTCATGAGTTGCAATGTCGTATAGTGTATTATCATAACTTTTATACAATAAAATATTTGGTACATACAATTTGAATCTTTTTAACTAATAAAGTAACTTTCATTAATCAATTTTTTAAGTTCAATAAATTGCTTGCTATAGTCTACGTTTTGCATTTTAAATTAATATTATATTTACAATAGTGTAATAATTTAACTAAAAAATAGGGTAGTAATTTGGAATTTCAAGCTATTATAAAGACATGAAACTATCCATAGGCTCTTTATTTTCATGTGTTGCGTTGTCGTATAGTTTATTTTCATAACTTTTATATAATAAAATATTTGTTACATACATTTGGAATCTTTTTAACTAATAAAATAAGATTCATTAATGAATTTTTTTTAAGTTCAATAAATTGCTTGCTATAGGCTATGTTTTGTATTTTAAATTTACATTAAATTTACAATAGTGTAAAGATTTAACTAAAAAATAGGGTAGTAATTTGGAATTTCAAGCTCTTAAAAAGACGTGAAACTATTCATAGGCTCTTTATTTTCATGAGTTGCATTGTTGTTGTTAGGATCAGATTTGACCAAGAGGGGGGGTGAATTGGTCTAATAAAATTTTCGCAAGCTTTGAACGTAAAAACAGAGTATGAAAGAAAGTTGACACAGAGATTTAATCTGGTTCAGTCCTCCTGACCTACGTCCAATCCTCAGAACCCTTTGAGCTTTTTCAATCCACTAATCTCAAAAGATTACAAGCAATCAGAAGAAGGACTCTCCCCCTTCCTAACTCAATCTATCCCACAGATACTTTTGCTCGTGTCTTGACCCACTCAAGATTCTCCAACCTTGAGTAACTCTCACAGAATCAATAAATGAACAATAAGTGAACAAGTATATTCTCTTTTCTGAGAATTTAATGATAATCACTGAAGCTTTTAAATATGAGAGTATGAAAACAGAGGAGGTAGCTGTAGAGCAATAAATTTCCTTTCTCGTATATGCGTTCTCTATCTTCTGAAGCTTGAATGCTTCTTCTTTTATAGGTGGGAAGAATTAAATGTCTATTAGAGATATTTAAGTTTTCGTTAGACCCAACGTCTTCGATCACCTTCCCACATTGAATGCGTCTGAGTGCTTTTGACAGTAGGTAGGATGTTTTTCTGAGATTTTATCCGTTGAATCTCTTTTTGTTTAGGCAATCAGATCATGGCATCAGTGAAGCATTTATGATGGTAGGTGTGATTCAAATAATTAAGTCAGTTAACCATTTATGATTAAGTCAGTTAAGCTTCCGTTAGACCATATATTTAAGTTTCCGTTAGACCCAACTTCATTCCCTGTTAATAATTAAGTCAGTTAAGCATTTATGATGGTAGGTGTGATTCAAATAAACATTGCAAGAATAAGGAAAGATTTTGAGATCAGAATAAAGTTTCTGACACGCTGCTTTAATGTCAGAAAGGCAAACTTGAGCTTTGCTTTCTCAGAACTCGAGTTATTGAAGAATTTTCAAAGTAGAAAACACACAACTTTTGTTGTAACCCGAGTTTTAATAAGATTTTTGATAAAACTTGAGTTATATAACTTAAAACTTGGGTTTTCAGAAGTTTCAGTAAGCAAAAATATTTTTTGCTCTTCGAGACTCGAGTTCCATTAACCAAAACTTCAAGTTTTAGCTATTTCCAAATCATAACTTGCATTGCAACTCGAGTTTCATTGAAAGTTTTCAGTTATAACATGTTCACTCTGTTAGGATAGGCGACACCCAAGAGGGGGGGTGAATTGGGTGTCTCAAAAATTTACAATTCAAATCTCGATTAATCTAAATATCCAAATCATAAGTTGATAAAAATATATAATGAAATTGGATAGAGTAAGAATGGAATCATTAGAAATTAATAAAGATGAAAGAAAGATGAGCACATAGAGATTTATCCTGGTTTGGTCCTCTCTGACTTACGTCCAGTCCTCAGACTCCTCTGAGATTTACAATTCACTATATCATCCAAGTTTAACCCAGGTACTTGGAAAACCATTACAGCCACATATTCAATAATACACATACATGGGCTATTTCAATTTTGTAACCGTGGGTACTTGAGAACCCCATAAACTTTTCCAGGTATTTATGAAACCCACTCAAGTTTGTAACTGTAGGTACTTGAGAAACCCCACAAATTTAACTGGACATTTGTGAAACCGATTCAAGATTTTCGAAGGTACTTGAGGACCTTTACAATCACTCCCCCCTTACCACATGTAAGGTTACACTCTATTTCACTCAGGTCTATCCTAAGTTACTCTCAAAGGTTGGGATGATTTTATCTGGGAAATACTTCACTCTATGAAGTAGATTGTATTATCAATGAAGCTCATGGAGAAGTATAATTTCAGAGTCCTAATGTTGTTGTGTGATTTCCTCAAATACACACACTACGGGTTGTGCTTGGTGACTCTGTATCCTTCCTCATCTTCTCCGTTGGCTGCTTCCTCTTATTTATAGATGTTGTCAAAATATAGCCGTTGGAGAGGAGCGCCGTATTTTTCTGTTGGCTTTGGCTCTTGTGTTCTGTCTTTCAAAAATATAGCCATTGGAGAGGAGCGTCATATTTTTCCATTGGCTTTGGCTCTTGTGTTCTATCTTTCAAACTTGTAATCTGTTCTGACAATATTTGTTTATTGAAAGATAATGAACAGCCATTGTGGAGTTGTCTGACAATATTTGATGCTTCTGACACTAAGTCTGAACGTCTCTGTGATTTTTGTCCGTTAAGCATTTTTCGATCAGACAATCAAGCAACCCATTCTCTGTTAATAAGTAAAAGGAATAAGCATTTATGAGTGCAGATGAGATTCAAATAAATGTAGCATGAAGAAGGAAAGATTTGAGATCAACATCACGCTGCATAACTGTCAGAAAAGCAAACTCAAGTTTTGCTTCCTCATAACTCGAGTTATTGAAGAATTTTCAAAGTAGAAATCTCACAACTTTTGTTGTAACTCGAGTTTTAATAAGAGTTTTGATAAAACTTGAGTTACAGAACTTAAAACTTGGGTTTTCAGAATTTCCAGTAAGTCACGATACTATGTGTTCTTCGAGACTCGAGTTCCATAAGTTAAAACTTCAAGTTTCAGATGTTTGAAATCATAACTTTCATTGTAACTCGAGTTTCCTTGGAAGTTTTGAGTTTAGAAGAAGTTTTTCCATCCTGAAACTCGAGTTCCATTTGCAAAACTTCAAGTTATAAGATTTTCAAAACATAACTTTTATATGTAACTCGAGTTGCATTGGAAGTTTTAAGTTTAAAACAAGTTTGTCTCTCGAAACTTGGGTTCCATCTCACAAAACTCGAGTTATATGAAAACTCTTAATGAAACTTCAAGTTTTGGAACGAAGTTTTGAAGTTCAGAAGTTTTCCGGAGCTCAAAACTCGAGTTCTGATTTCCCAAAACTCGAGCTGTATCAAAACTTTTGTTGAAACTCAAGTTGTGAAAGAAGTTTTGGTTTCTCTCTCTTCAAAACTCGAGTTCTGATACTCAAAACTCGAGTTGTGATGAAAAGTTCTTTTGAAACTCGAGTTTTACTTGAAGGTTATGTGAAAAAAGCAAGTTTGATGCCCGAAACTCGAGTTCTGTAGACCAAAACTCGAGTTTTGCACAAAAGTATTGTGAAAAAGCAAGTTCTATACCCGAAACTCGAGTTTTGTTGGCCAAAACTTGAGTTTTTCTTGCAAGAAATGTGAAAAACCAAGATTTAAGCCTGAGACTCGAGTTTTGTAGACCGAAACTCGAGTTTTGTTCATGACTCAGCACATGTTTCAGATTTCAGCACAAAGCTCAACTGGTAACGGCCATAACTCTCTCAATTCAACTCCACACTTTGGAAATAAGATATCCTTGGAAAGCTCTTTCAGTCTAATTTCAAATGAAACAATAATCAGTCCAAAATATGCTGTATTTCGAAAGTTATGGTAGCCACAGTAAGCAAAGGTCAGTGATAAAACGTTAAATCTGACCACCAAGATTTATAAAATCATATCTCCTTTGTATGAAATGATTTGATGTTTGTTCTTGATGTCTATAAACCGCATTTTGAGTCTAGTTTCGTATGAAACTTGTTTCAAATCAATCGGACTTGTGGTTTGGGAGATATAGTCAAAATACTAAACACATATAGAGCTGAGAAAGAAACAGAGCTGAACAGAGGAGCTCAAAACTCGAGTTTTAACTTCTTAAAACTCGAGTTTTGGCTCAAAAATACCAAAACTTGATTCTAAACTCGAGTTTCACTTCAAGTTTTATTTCATAAAACTTTAAAAGCTCATTTAACTTGAGTTTATGAGTCAGGACTCAAGTTTTGACTTCCAGAAACAATTTTGAGCATCCAAATGAAGGTTAGATGATATGTAACTCAATGTATGATGATATAACATATATGTAAACTACAAATTGAGTTATTTAACCACATCATCCTCCAATTCCAAATATAAAAGCTTGAAACTTGATATTCCCATTTTATTTTATAAGATCATTCTACATAATTAAACTCAAACAACTTTTCTCCTTTTCATTGACCAAACTATATAAGAAATTTACATTAAATATAGTAGTTAGTCAATATACATTATAAAAACTTTTTGCTCTTATATATTTGACATCATCAAAACTAATCATATATAACATTCTCCCCCTTTTTGATGATGAC
>QFDD01001498.1:0-32597 GCA_006871305.1 Vachellia collinsii | reverse complement strand
AAATGTTTTATTACAGAAAATATTAAGGTGTTAACAGAATCAGGAATGGGTTGGCCATTAGAGGTAATGGGTGTTCCATCAGCTTCTGTTTTTACAGTTTGAAAAATTGTAGTTTTATCGTTTGCAATAATTATCCAAAATTTGAATTTAGGTGTAACCTAAATTTTGAGGGTGAAAAATCGTTTGACTTTGATCTCAATCCAAATACTAGTGGGCTCAAAATTGCTTTTAAAACTTTTAAATTGGTTTTGTAAGGAGCTTCTGGGCTGGTTTGGAGTCATATTTGCAAATGTGATTTTTATCCCAACCTTTTTAAAATGAAGTTATGATAAAGTTAATTAAATATCAATGGGATTAGGTTTAGTGGAAGATGCAAGTCTCTCATACAGTAAACCAATGTTCAAATTATTCTAAAGGAGATGTTCACATTTAATGCATGACAGAAGCTCAATCAAGATTGTTTCCAATTCTTTAATAAAATAATTAATTAACATAATATGATTTATGTTTGAATCCAATTTTATAAAAAAACCAGTTTGATAAAAAAGTTACTTAAATGATATATTAAAATCTCAATTCCAAAATATTAAAAGAAGACTACAATAAATAAAAAAATTGTTTCAACTTTAAGGCTTTTTCCCCTTAAAGAATTTTATTACATTCCAACTCCCAAGCAAACACCCAGTCACGAAAGACATTCTGCTATTCCTTACAGCCAATAATAATATCCAATTCGCCTATCCAACACATTCCTACATCTTAAAATCAATATACCTTTTTCTCCATCAATTGCTAACCTCTTCAACTCTGCATTTTTCTTTAATTTACGCTCTTTCTGTTTCATTTTTACTTGTTTTGTAAGGTCATTTCATAATATATTCTAAATTAATATATTTTAGAACATGAAAAATGGTTTGAAAATACGTATTAAAATTTTTTTTTGGTTGTATAAAAATTGTTTTTAACAAATATAAATGCTTAAATAATTATTATATTAGATAGGGATGTTTTGTTTAAAACAAAAGTTCAAAAACCAAATTTAATAATCAACTAACAGTTGGCAGTATGGAAATGGAATCTCAAATATACAAGGATGATTTGTGTAACATATGTTTTAATTTTAAGGAATGTTTTCAAAATAGAAGAGATTTTATGCAATTTAGGTAAAATAGAGGGGTCTTTGGCATATTTTACTCTTGAATTTATTTTGACCAGTATGTACTTATAAGATGAGTAAAATACTCTAACTACCCATCATTTTTGCCTTAATTACATAAACATCCCCTCTATTTTCAAAACCTATATAAACATCCATTCCATTTAAAATATATGTTACAAAAAACTCCCTCATATATTTGAGATTCTATTTCCATCCACCCAGACAATTATTTGACTGTTAAGTTTGACTATTGAACTTTCTCTTCTTAATTAAAAGAAAACTATTTAAACATATTATATATATGCCAAAAAATTATACAACCAACAAATTAAAATATTTCTGATACATGCTCAAATTTTCAAACTCTCTTGTGTATTATAATTTTTTATTTTTGATATATTATAAAATCAATAATTTTAAATTTTCATCATATTTATCGAAATTTATTTATTTATTTTTGATACAATTGTGTTCTTTGTTTGCTCACTTGCTCTGCTTGTTGTCTCGTGTTCTTAGCCCAGTTTTTAATTGAGCTTCTTGAGGTTAAGTGTGTTTTTATTTCCGCTGTCTTTGTTCAGTGCTCATATATGCTACATCATCGGCTCATGTTTCCTTAAAGCATAAGCGTGTGTTAAATCGAAGTTTTGATTTTTATTGAGAGAAGTACATATATTTAGTATTTGGCAGTACTCTAAACAGGAGTGTCTGCAGGTACAAAATTTACAGATTGCATAAAAAACATATCAAGTTTTTTTGGTTAATAAAATCTTTACAATTGGTGATTTATGTTTTTAATTTTTTGTTTCAAATACTGTCATCTATAAGAAAGCAACTTTCGTTGAGGTTTCATGATGAAGTCTGTTGAAGGATTTCAATAAATCACTGCGCACAAATAAATTTACTCATTCGTTTTATTATCTATGGGGGAAAGCAAAGAAACCCCCCCTTTTCAATCTGCAAAGGGATCAAGGGCTATATTAACGAGAGTGAGCCCCCAACCCAACTCATATAAATTTCTTGGAATAAAAAAAATGAAATGTAAATCGATGAGAACAAAAATACCTCTGCATGTAAATATGCAAAGCTAGTTAGGTGGGTGCGTGGCCTGTTGACACGGTCAATTGATGATGTGCTTACAAGTAAGCTAGAAAATTGAGAAAATAATGGTCAGATTTAAGGTGTGGGTTTTTGTCAGATTCTGTGGGCTACTCCATCTCTTATATTACCATCTCACTTTCTCCTTCAAGTCCGAGATGGAGAAGCACCTCAAACTCTGATCTGGCGAGGACTTTGAATATGAGATCGGATTCATATAAACCCCCAAGCATATTTTCTAACAGAAATGGCGGGAGAAAGAGTAAATGAGGAAGAGCAGAAGTGAGGGGGGTTGAGATATGGAAGTGGATCTCTCTCTTTCTCATCTATTAACTCTCTTCCTCCTTTCATTGTTCTCTTCAGGCCTCAATGCTCTTCCTATGTTACTTGCTATAATGTTACTGGTTTCCATGTCCCTTTTAAAGCTAACATTAAAAGGCTTATTTAACCAACATTAAAAGATTTTCCAGCAGCAGTGATTCTTAATAAGACAATCATCAACACAAGTTTTCTTATAAAAATAGTCCAAAAGCACAGCTGTAATAGTTCGGAATACAACATCATCTTGTTACCAATAGTCTAGAATCACACACACGTCGAAATAAGTAATAGTAACATAAAGTTGTTCATGTCACGAACTTATTGAGTAAAGAACCTTAAGACAGTGGTGAAATCATTGTCTTTTAATTTCCAAGAATTGATGCCTTGTTGATCTTCGAAAATAAAACAATAAATATCACCCAGATGAAGAGCACACGAACACGAACACATAAGGAGCCTCAGGAGCAAAGATGAGGAATGATATTAACACAGCACAAGCTAGAGAACCTGATATAGCATCATCTGTAAAGCTATAGATGATCTTACTTGCCATAAGGATCTTGGTCCTTGCAGAGTTTTCCAGCAACGGTGATCCATTTAGGTATTTAATTTTGACCATTGAAGTAAGCAATTGGATTAACTTACCGATACGTTTATCACGAGGAATGGAACTGCATAATTAGCATCTATAAATCAATTAACAATTGAATTGGATTGGGTAATGGCTTAACCAAAAACTACTTATAAAAATCGTTATTCATATTAAAAAATATCCTTTAATATAATTAAACCATAGTTATTTGACTTATTTCTCTTCTCATTATCCATCTAGTAAATTTATAACATATTAATAAAATTCAAGGGACAGTGCTAAAAAAAGAATCAAAGAAAAGAAAATGGGCAAATGGAATGGATTAATCCATGGAACCCAAAAATCATCAAACATAACCTACTCTCTGTTTTTTTTTTCCGGAATAATACCTGCATTCATTCAATAGTAATGGCTTACAAAGCTACAAAAAGTTAATCCGCTTCATCATGATCCATCCCATGGAGGTTGATGAAAGATATGAAACGTTTTAAACATACTATGAGATAGTTTAGCCAAATAGTAATCATATTCTAAATGCTCTCAAGATTAGTAGTACAAATAAACTTGTCAGTCGTCTCATCGATGACATCCATGACAGAGACAAAGCCTAGACGGGGAAGGAGATCTATAAAGGAGTTTGAAGTGCCACAAGGTGAAGCCTCAACAATGGTAGTGAAGATGGTGGTGCTAAGTGGAGAGAAGGATGACGATGAAGGTAATGAAGAAAGTCACCAGTTTGAAGGTTATTTTAGTAATTATTTATTTATTTTTTAATATTAAGGATTTAGTCTTTTTTATAATTTATGAATGATTTTGAAAGAAAACAAAAGTAAATATTCCCTCTAATTCCCAATTCTACTCCCAATCTTAATCTCAATCCTCTTATTTCAATTTCAAAAGCAATCCATTAATCCTCCTATTTAGTGCTACGTACTAAATAGGGTCTAAAGTATCATAATCTGTCTATAAGTTGTAAATTGTATTATGCCAAAATGAATAGAGGGATAAAGATTGCATCAAATTAATATTGTACTAAATAGGGTCTAAAGTATCATAATCTGTCAATATAACTCTTCTTTACCATAAAAATCTTTTTTTGAAATAACATGCATCAAATTAAGAAACAGAAATTGCAAACACCGAAAGAAAAAGAAAAGCAGGACAAAACAGAGGAACGCGTAACTCAACAGTAACACTCAGAGGGAAACAACGGCAAGGCAGCAAATTAAACTATCGAAGAAGTAAAAGGAGGAGAAGAAAGATCAGAAGGAAGGTGCATGGTGCTGCTACTTCTCAACCAACCGAAAAAGTGCCTTCTCTCAGGTCAAGAGGCTTTTGGGCTTTTATGGACAAGCTACAACGGGTACTGGGAACTCAAGAAGACCGGATATTACTACTGCTCTCCTATTGAAAGAACTAGATTGTACGAGTATCGATTGGTAGATTCCGGATGGGTATAGAGAATGCATTAAGAAACAGTAGAATTGAAAGTGCAAATGGCAATTAAAGGCTGCAAACGAAGCTGAAGCTGCTGCCTGACATGGTGATCACAGGGGATGTGGAGGCCCCAGAGAGAAGGAATAAGTAAAACGTGAAGTAAGATCACATACCTGATCACCGGAATGGCCATTGATGAAGAACGATGCGTATTTATATCTTCCTCTTCTTCTCTTCCTTAAAGCAAAAGCTGGCTTGTGATTTTTGATGGGGACTTAAGAACCACAGTTGCTGTCTGATTGGATTGGGTGTTTGGAGACCATTCTGATTGGGACGCAATGAAAAATGACAATAAGAGAATTGTCATTACATGAGATGGGTCCCAATCTTCCAAAATGGTCTCCAAGGTTCAAAAAATCGGACAGGATATTAAACCGGTTAAGACAGTGGGTCAAGGGTTAATGGGTCAGATCAAGGTCAGACCGGTCACATTAAAATAATGACATTTAATTGATAATATTAAAATATAATACTTTTAATAATGTTTAATTTCAAAATATTCATCTTTATCAGTTAAAATATTTTAGTCACTGTAATTAATAATCCTTCATAATAAAAAAATATCATTAAAATTTATTCATTAATTATAAAATGCTAAGAATCAATCATAAAAAAAACCATATTTGTAGTAGAAAAAAAGGAAAAGAAAAAACACCATCTAATTCTGCCCTTTGTCACTAAATATTAATAAAAACAGTAAACCAAAAAAAAGAGAAATTGCATTAAGGTCCTACACAAGAAAATTAATATTAGAAAGGTCTCAAAAGTTGCTACTTATAACTCATTCGCTTGTCAATAGTGCTCTTTTACTTGTTAATAAAAACCTTTTGAGACCTTTCTAATATTAATTTTTTTGCATGGGTTCGGTCCGATTTTTTGTTCCTTGGTCTCCAAACACCCAATCAGACAGCAAATGTATTCTTATTTTGATTTTCTTAATATAAATAAAATTTAAATTTTTAGTATCTAATTATTAGTTGAATTGAGTGTCTGTGGGGTTAATCTTGGTTTACTACATACTATTTTCACACCTTGTACATTGACGGTGCATAATTAAATTTCGGTAGCATCAAGTTTTTGAATAAAAAATAAAGAAATAAATAAAATTTTTTGAAAAACAAATATAGCATTAAAGAAATTAAACATTAAAACTATCATGCACCAATCCATAATCAAACTACAATAATCCTATGGGATCAATTTAGAATAGGAATATATTTACTGGATTCATATAATCATATTAGAGTGAAATTGATCTCTTTAATACCTATTGAATAGCTACGTTAAAAATGATAGCTCTAACTTGAGAGAGGTTTGTAGGTGTTGGGAATTAGAATGCAAAGCTTTGTATCAAAAAAAAGAATGCAAAGCTAAGTAATCAAATTTTCCAATCCCTACATTGGATCTATCAAAGGCCTCCAAATTGTGTAGTAGAAAGCATGTCTTTCTTTAATTTTTTTTGGATTGCTCAACTTGTTCTGATATCTGAGCGTCTCTTTTTCTTTCTTCTTCAATATCAAGATGCCAACAACTTATATTAGCTCCCTCTACTACTATCTACACGAACAGCTTTCAACATGAATAGTGTGCTTAACTTAAACAAAAGTTAGGTTTTTAGTGCCTACTTACTTGTTGAATTGAGTCTCTATAGGATCGATATTGATTTACCATAAACTATTTTTACAACCTGTACACTTGCAGAGCATGATTAAACTTTGCTAACATCATGTATATAATAAATGTCATGAACTAAATTGTAAAATGGCAAACATTAGGGTCTGCTTAGTTTGAAGGGAAGGGATGGTAAGGGAGGGGATGGAGAGAAGGGTAAGGAATGACAAGGAAGGGAATTACTTTATTTGGTTTGGTTGAAAGGAAGGTGAAGAAGGGTATTTTTAATGATCCCTTGTTTGATTTAAGAGGAAAAAGAAAAGAAATGAATTGTAGTAATTTATTATTTTACCCTTACATATTAATTTATACTTTTTATTTATATTTTATATAAATTAATTTATACATTAACATAATTAATACATTGATATTTTTATTTACAATGAATGTAATATTATATTTTGTTGACCAAACCTGCGTACGTAGCATCAAATTAGTTAAAAAACTTCTTCGTAATCACTAAAAAAGAAAACAGAGAAGCGAACAAGCACGAGGAAGCGAAATTGGAAGAAGGCAAAAGAGGCAAAGGTGAAGGCAGCAATCCCAATAACTTCTGATTTCTAGCAATTAAGAGTAAAGGCAAGCATCTAGTGCCTTGATTGGTTAATACCAAATTGGATTTTGTTCATAATTGCAGGATTTTTTTTTTTTAGGTATAAACCACCTGGTATCCGGCGCCCTTTACTGGATCCCTGGACTTCTAACTGGACCAGGTAACCCGAGGCAACCGACTAATCCGAATCCCACCCGAGGAGCCCTTGCGGGGGTAGAGCGGTACCGATGGGACAACCTCTTTGAGGTTGCGTTAATTATCGCGTCTGTCACCACCCCAGGATTCGAAACCTCGTCCTGAGGGGTGCCGGCCGTAGACCTTACCATCTCGACCGATTTGATTAATCTCCTCTCAGGTTTCCCTGAGGCTGAACCCGATTAGGTATTAACAACTTAAGGCACTAGATACTCGCCTTTACTCTGGCAAACAGAACACAGCCTTAGTGATGTTGAACTCAGAAGCTCACTTAATATAAATCCAGTTGCATATAAGAAGCTCGATTGCATTGTTTTTTTACTTTATTATTTACACTTTGCAAAATAGTAAATATACAATTGAGCTTTTACACAAGTGCAAATATGGAAAATGAAAAAAATATGTAATTGAGCTTTCTATATATTTAATTGAGATTTCAGAATATGTAAGTGAGCTTCTACGAATGTGTAAAATGGCAAATATGCAACAGAGTTTCCTAAATATGCAAGTGAGCTTCCACAAATGTACAAAATATCAAAGTGAAAAAATATGCAACTGAACTTCGTATATATACAATTAGGCTTCCAAAATATGCAAGTGAGCTTCCACAAATGTGCATAATGGCAATATGAACATGAGCTTCCCAAATATGTAAGTGAACTTCCACAAAGGTGTAAATAGCAAAGTAGAAAAATATGCAACTAAGATTTTTACATATGCAATAGGGTTTCATAATACGAAAGTGAGTTTCCACGAAAGTATAAAATGTCAAATATTCAACTGAGCTTCCCAAATATATAAGTGAGCTTCCACAAAGGTATAAATGTGCAAAGTGAAAAAATATGCAACCGAACTTTTTATAAATACAACTAGGCTTTAAGGGTATCTTTATCTTTTTCTTTAAATGTTATATATATCCATTTAGGTCATTTTTTGACCAGGTTCATATGGTCAATTAATTCTTCAATTGAGAATTTATTTCCAATTTTTCTAGTAAATAATATATTTAACTTTTTTTATTTTAAAAAATTTAACTGACTTTTATATTAAAGATCGGGGTAACAACTTTTAAAATTAACATTTGAGAAAATGAATATTAATAAACTAGATTGAAATTTACATTCAGGTTTTTTCCCAAGTTCCGGCCTACGGGATCGTTCACCAAGAAAAAAACATGTGTATATATAATCTCTATTAACCTGCTCATCATAGTTCATTACGTACACACACTATGGTGTTCTTTGTGATCCTGTTGACTTGGTTACTTAAAAGAACAAATTGCTGCAATATTTCAAGAAACCGTGCCTGTGTGTGCGTAAAAAAGAAGTAATAAAGTCATATCCAAACTATTTAATGATAAATTGAATCTAGTTCATGGTCTATTTTAGCCATGTGGCACTTCATGAATATACTGAAGCATATATGACCACAAAACAAGAGAATGATTAAAGGCAAATTAATAAAAAAAAGGAACTTAAACAAAATTATCAGTAGCTGAAAGTAATAAATATGACATTGATATTATTTCTTAGATATACATAGACTCTAATCTTTTTTTTAGTGTAATTTTGTCCCACATGTTTTTAATTTAGTGCAATTTCATCCCTCCTTTAACTCCGTTAACTTTTAGCCGATTCTTTTAGAAAAAAGTAATCTTTTAATCCACAACTTTTAATTCATTTATAATTCAGTCTCTCAAACGATTTTATAAAATCAAGCTAATAAACACTGACAAAAAGAAAAACAAAAGAAATCAAGCTAATAAAAAATGAGCTTCCAAGTCCCCTTAACAATTTTTTATGAGGTTTTTAGAAATTAAGTTTATTTACAATAATTCATCTATTTAGGGTTAGAAAGGCCACATCTTCTTTGAAGATTAGTTTAGGTTCAGAAAAATGAAAATTATTCTTTATTTCAAAATTTTGTGGAAACAACCTCTATTGTTTAATTTTTCATGAGAATTCCATAAATCAAATTAATTTTTCTATGAAACTATAGATTTGTTTGAATTAATTGTAGATACTGCTTTTTCAATATAATTTACGATCTACAAGATAATTATTTTAAAAAAATTTTATCTCAATTTTCGTAAACGTATTATATAATGCTATGACAAACATGGCATTCCATAGAAGCATAAGAAGGTGAGTATACTTTAGGGAACTTGATTTCTGTCTAGTACAGAATACCATGAAAATATATACGAAAATAAATGAATTTCTATCTAATACTAGATTATAATAAAATGTATTATTTGAATTATTATTTTTTTGCCAACGTAATATTTGAATTATGCATGATAGAACTCATTTTTTAGAGTGCATATAAATCAGAAAATTGATGAGACAAGTACAAAATGATTAACGCATAAATAAAAATGGATATGGACACATGGCCGACAAACCTTCCATTATCCATTTTACATATTAATAAAATTCAAGAGAAAGTGTTTTAAAAAGTAATTAAAGAAAAGAGAATGGGCAAATGGAATGGATTAATCGTTGGAACCCCAAAGTCATCAAACATAATATATTCTTTTAATGTAACAGCGTCTTCCCTCCACTTCTTTCCTCATTTTCTCGGTCAGGCCAAGGGAGAGAAGAGAGAAAGGAAGCTTTCATGTAGAATGTCATGAATATATATATATATATAGAGAGAGAGAGAGAGAGGGGACAGAAAAAGTGAAAAAGTATAGCTATTTCCATCCGTTTTTCATCAAAATCACTTACTAAAAATCATTATCCAAATCAATCATCTAGAAAGGAGGATTTTGAAGGAAGAATCAAGATTCGGTCAAGGAAACGAAGAACCAAGTGTAGCAAGGAGCTATGTGTAATATCTAAATTTTCTGTATCATGAATATAAGGTTAAATTTGTAAGTTAAGATTAGCTAAATGCCAAATAAAATAATAGAAAAACCAGTGGTAAAAGTGTAAATTTAAAAAAGTTCATATGACCTAAGGTAGTTTGGTAATTTTTATCAAAATATCAGAAAATTGCCTTAATAGAAATGAAGAGAATAATTCCCCAAAATATATTTGAGGTAGAATTGAGGTTAAAGTGGCAGAAATAACCTTAAAATGAATTTCTAGTAGTTATTTAATATTTGGCTAATTAAGATTCAAAAATAATTATTAGAAATAATGAGAGGCCTCAAATAATTATTTAAAGATATGGGAAAATTAAAGTAAGAATTATGTGAATTTATAAAAATAAATTCTAGTTTAAGTCAAGAACAGTTTACCTGAACGAAGAAGAAAGGAGAGTAAAACCCAGAAAAAATGGTTTTTACAAGAAATTTTCAAAATGACATTTTTTGAGTTTCCACGGGGGCTGAAAGAGATGAAGACGAAGGAGAGTGCCGAGAGAGGAGGGAGCTGGGTTGTATTGTGATGGTTGTGAGGGCTAAAGAAGATCACAGGCCACTCCTCTTATATAACAAAGGCTCAGGCAAGGAAAGACAAGCAATTCCACTGGGACGTATCAATATGTTTGACTTTGAGCAATTACCATTTGAAAAAAATTTTAAAAAAAAACACCCGCTTCACGATTAAGTTGAATTGAAATTACATTTTTTTAGAAGAATTACTATAAAGTTTCATGTAAGAGAATTAATATTAGAGAGATCCCAAGAAGTTGTCAATGTGAGTAACTTGAGTTGTCAATAATAGCTGCTTGAGTTGTCAAGGGGACCTTTCTGATATTAATTCTCTTACATGGGACTTTATAGTAATTCCTCTCTTTTTTTTTTATACATTGAAATTACATTTTGCGCCCTTGTCATTTGTCATGAATTGGTATAAACACTATAATTCAGAGGTGAGCATAATCTGTCCAACCCAAGTAAATTGGCCCAGCCCAAGTCAGCCCGTAATTAAAAACGAGGACAAGTCCAGCTTCAAGGTAGGACCAGTAGCTCATCTAACTTGGCCAGCCCGCTTTATTTTTATTTAAATCAAAAAAGGTGAAAATATTGTTAAAAAAAATGTCTCACTTGTACCTTAGACAACTGCAAAAGATTTTCAAAGTTATTAGTTATTACCAGGATTTAATCTAAAATACTTAATAAAGGAAAATTGTCCATTTAAAGCAGGAGCCTCAAAACATATATTCATTAAATGAGTAAAGCAGACATTTAGCCCCCAAAAAAATGCTCCTTGTTTTAACATTCAAGTTATCATTTTCATCAAAATTTAAATGTTGAATACTAAAAGGTAACAAAGAGGTAATTGAACAAACCGAAAGAGTGCTGCATGACACACTTCAAACCATAAAAAGCAACTGATTTTAGAACTCGAAATAAATTGTAATTTACTATAACTAGAGGAGTCACTACAAAAAAAAAAACAAAAGCAAAAGGACAAGTGCAACCAAATGACTAACACCTTGGTGCTAGGGTGTGCATAAAGTTTCTTGCTGCCAAGTGAATGCTTTCATTGGTTTTCATATGTATTATTAACTAATAGTTAATAACTAATTTGGAGATAAAAATGATTTCAGACATACAAATAATAATACTAAGCATTGTAGCTAATATTCAATGTATGACATCTTTGGGGGGGGGGGGAACCGATTTTCGACTTCCAAATAAGTAGTTTCTATTTTGCTCCTTTAACAAGAGATGTTCTTTCAAATGAACCTCTTTAACTGGTTTGTTTAGAACACTTAACATCTGATTCAGCAAGATATGAGGAGTTTAGAGGACTGGTGCCGTCATTGCAGAAAAGTCCATGAAGCTTCAAGGCAAGCACTGATGGAGTTTTAACATTAGAATCTCCATCACAACTTGAATTATCTAATGTACAAGATGAAATTTTCTTTTCATTTAACAGTTGAAGAGGCTGAGCACCTAACACTATTGCAACGAAAGGTGTCTCTTGTTAGCAATTGCGGACCTGAGAGAGATTATTCTGGAACAGTGACGCATCTTATAAATAAAGTTAGGAAAACATATCAACCTATTTAAAGATTTACGATTCAGGATATAAAAAAGGAGTTTGGCTTAAATGGGATGACTCTGTACTGCCGTTGGCTTAAAAAAGTCATTACATTCAAGCTCGATAAATAAATTTTTTTTTTCAAGCATTATTTTTTCTTCAAATTTCTTCTTATGTTTTTTTACAAGTTTTGAAAAAAATCCTTCTATATTCTAAATCAAACATTAATTCATTTTCTAAAACCTTGTACCTTCTTAACTTTTTTTTCCAAATTTTATTTCTTATTTTGATAATACATTGTTCCCATTTTTTCACTATTATAAACTTGTGACTGGATATAAGTGGATATCATGTGCATTAATCTTGTCTTTCTATTCCCCATTTCCACGTCAAAACAATTCATTCTGCTTAACACGCCCTATGTGGTCTTTGTTTTCTCCTTTTTTTTAAAAAAATTAAAATAATATTATATATGTTTTTTTAATGTTTTTTCTTTTCAATATTTTTTAGGAAGAAAAAAGAAATACTAAATTCTATTTTTTTAAATAAATAACACCTAATACATTTAAAAGTACCATAAATATTTTTTTATATCAACTATCTATAATACTATATTTAAAATTATAATAAAACATTAATACTTATGTTTTTTAAATTATAAAAAGATGTAGTGAGATAATATCATTTTTTGGACCAAAATAAAATAATATTGTACATCAAAAAAAGTTTTAATTATGTTTTATTTTATTTTTTAAATTACACTTTATTAGCTCTTTTTTTCCCACCAACCTGTCATGGTGGGTTCGAATTGGCAAAATGCCAACCTAGAAGTTAAAGCTAGCTAGCCTGTAATCAGCGGACTGATCCGTTTTTCCCGTTACTATTGGTAAATGCTTTAAAGGTCAAATTTAGACTGCTTTAATAGATTTGACAAAACATTCTCAAACACATGCACTAATCATGAGCCGATTGCGTCACGCCCTCAAAATCTTACGTCATTTTGGTTTACGTCATACTGGTGGCTCGGACTAAGGAAGCTCAGCGGGGCCCACGAAAACATCTTGAAAGATTCCCAATTTACATGAACATGGATTTTTCCCGCCAACTTTTCTTTTTCTTTTGTTTTCTTAAACTAGTTTTTTAAGGCTCTCTTCTAAACATGAACGCTAGATACAGTTCATAATGCTGAACTATTTTTATATAATACCGTTTGATAAAGATTTGTCTACTAAGAAATGAAGGTTTTTTTAAATTAAGGTTTGCAAAAAATAACTTTTATCCCAACCAAGCACATTTTACATGTTAAAATTGGGGTAAAAGTTAATTAATTTAAACTAATTTATGTTTCTTACATGTATTTATGGGGAAAACAGAGTTTGAATGTCTATTTGCCTTTTGTAACCTCAAAAGCTTCAAATTTTGAATTTAGCTCTAACTTAACTTTTGAGATTAAAAAAAATCAGTTGACTCTAACTCAAGATTCAATCACATTTTTTATGTTTTAATATAATTTTATAAAAAAGCCAATTTGATTAAAAAGTTACTTAAATGATATATTAAAATCTAATTTTCAAAAATATTAAAAAAAAGACTACAATATAGAAAAAATTGCTTCAAATTTGAGGCTTTTTTCTTTTTTTAAAGAAAGTCCTAAACATGATTTTTTTTATATTCCAACTCCCAAACAAACACTCAATTACGAAAGTGAAATTTGTGCAAACCTTCCCTATTCTGCAAACCTTCCCTTTTTCCAACTGTGCTTACTCTTCCTTATTATTCATTATTACATCTTAATACCAATATACCTTTTTCTCCATCAATTGCTAACCTCTTCAACTCTGCATTTTCTTTTAATTTACGTTCTTTCTGCTTGGTTTTTTTTAACTTGCTTTGTAAGGTCATTTCATAATATATATTCTAAATTAATAAATTTTATAACATGTAAAAAGTTTGAAAATATACTTTAAAATTATTTTTTGCTTGTATAAAATTTTTTTTAACAAATATAAATGCTTAAATATTCTTATATTACATCGGCATATTTTGGTCAAACCAAAAGTTTAAAAGTCAAACTTAATAGGCAGCTAGCATTTGGCGGGATGGAAATGGAATCTCAAATATAAAAGTGAAATTTGTGTAACATATATCTTAATTCCAATGGAGGTCTACATAGGCTTTCAAAATAGAAGGGAGTTTGTGTAATTTAGGTAAACTAGAGGGATCGCTAGACTATTTTTCTCTTGAGTTTACTTTGACCAGTATGCACTTATAAGATGAGTAAAATACTCTAACCACCCATCAGTTTTACCTTAATTATAGAAACATTTCCTCTATTTTCAAAACCTAGATAAGCCTCCCTTGTTACACAAGCCTCCCTCATATATTTAAGATTCTATTTCTATCCACCCCAACAGTTATTTGACTGTTAAGTTTGACTCTAGAATTTTCTTTTGGATCAAAATGCACTTTTTAATAAAAGAACTATTTAAAAATATTATATATTTTTTTCAAAAAATTATACAACCAACACATTAAAATACTTCCGATATGTACGCAAATTTTCAAACTTTCTTGTATGTTATAATTTTTTAATTTTGAGATATTATAAAGTTAATAATTTTAAATTTTCATGATATTTATTGAAATTTATTTATTTTTGATACAATTGTGTTCTTTGTTTGCTGTGCTTGTTGTCGGTTGTGCTGGGGCTTCTTTAGGTTGTGTGTGTTTATTTCCTTAGTTTTTGTTCTGTGCATAAAGCATAAAGTCCAGTTTACTTGTATCGTTTTATCCTTTTTATTATAAATTGACTTTAATATAGAAAATTATAAATATTGTATTGTACCAAATAGGCTCATACACCTTTTCGAGTTCTTGCGAGAAAAGAAAAGCGGTGAAAAAGATAAGTTGGAAATGAATTTCTATGAAGAGAGATATATAAATTTAATGTATGAGATTCTCTTATTGCACAAAATTTATAGATTACATAAAATACATAAGGAGAATCACTTTAGGTCCCAACCAAGAGATTTTATTATCAAAAGGTCTCGTAACATATTCAAATAATTATGAAGTTCCTGGAGACTTTGTAATAATCCAATTACGAATTTACCCTTATAGAATGAAGGGAAAATTAAAATACAAGATCAAGAGAAAAAGTATTTATTGTAAAGAATCATAAAAATGTTAATTATTAAAATGATCAAACTTTAAAATAAAAATTTAAAATTACTAATTTGCATAACTAAACATTTTACATTATTTACTAAATTTGAATTTAAGAAATAACTAATATTAAAACTAGAATTACCCATAAATCACATATGATGTGATCATATTTTTTATTGTTAATTTTTATTTTTCACCAATTTTTGTATTCATATGATCAATATATCATTTAATTAATCAGTATAACATCAAGTTGTTTAATTTATTTTATCAACACTAATTGAATTGAAATTTTTAAAAAATAAAAAATAATTTTATTTTATATCTTTTCATAATATGATAGATCATCTAGATATTTTATTTTGTTAACATTACATTCATTTTTTAATTCAAATAAATTTCTTCAAAATTAAAAATAAATCATATAATCTTTCTTTGAATTACTTTAAACAGAGTACATAATATTTTTACTTTCTAGACTTATATAACTTTTATTAAATGTATAAAATAAATTATAAAAGATATTAAGTTTTATTAATATTATATAATTTTATTTTTAGTTAAAGTTTGTGTTAAATTTAAAAAAATATATAATTTTGAAAAACCAAATAAATTGTAATTTTTCCAGTAAAAATTCAGAAACATTATGTTTAATTTAATTAAATTTAAGATTTTGTTCTTATGAATATTACTATGTAGATGTCTATATCTCCTATTATCCCCAATTATTTTTATATCTCCTTATTATCTCATATGATTATTGATATTAATTTTTCCTGATATTGTAAATCCATTCCTATAAATATAAAGCATTACATATATACTATAGACTTTGGAAATAATGAATAAGATCTTTCCATTCTATTTCTCCCTAATTTCTTATCTCTTATTTCTCTTATCTTCTTTTGAATTTCATAACACCAGAATCTTGTGTGAATATATATGCTTTTCAAATTTGTTTCATGCATTCGCCCTTCTTTCTGCACTCTGTGCATGTGTGCTTGCTCTGTCTCTGGTGTACATATATGTGCACGCGCGCTTTTTCTCATCTTCAAGTTTGCTCAGCGGAATTAATGGCTACTCGCGGGAGGAGGAAAAGTTTTTTCAAAGCCTGCTGAACACAATCCATCCCCCGCCCCCCAAAACAAAAGTAAAAGAGATGCTTCATGAGAGGTTTACAAATTTTGGATTGAATCCTTCCATTTTGTTTCTGACCCAAAAAAAAAAAAAAACGCCGTGTTTTTTCATACTTGGATATTCTCGGCGGTAGCAAAATGTTGCTTAGTTACAACAAAGAACAGCGTTATTATTCTCATCTGAAGGCGAAAATCCTCCTTCGTATTCCATATTATCACAGAGATTGGATAATATATACACGTTATATATATATATATATAAATATATGGTGGTGGCATGCACGGAAACAAAAAGCAAAGGAGGGGATATATTTGGAAGCATTCCATTTTCTTTCGCTGCCTTTTGCATTAACATGGATTGCTCCAGCTATGAACCAGTGAGGCGGCTCCACGTGTCTCAATTTAAATGTATAGATGTTCAGCAGGGTGGTCCAATCGGCTGGAGCCCATTGGTGCAGCCATGATAGTGAGATCGCATGGCTAACACAATTTAAGATAAGCATGTGAAAGGAGTTTTGTCTCGATTTGTATGAAAGTAATTTTGAGCATTTAACAAATAAACCCTAAGGCTCTTATTTTATACTCATTAGATTATGGGAATGAACCACAACTCAAACCTATATTGGTAGCCAACCTAGAAATTACAAACATGTGTTAATTGTGAAGTGTCACACTTTCTGCAGGATACTTTTGTAATTTCGCATCATGCCGGATAGTTTCGTCTCGATGCTCAGGCTGGAAGCAGAGATCTTTGGCTATTAAAACAATGTAATAGTTCAGGGTTTTAACAATTATCTGGATTTGAATGTTTTGGTATCCAGAATCCTCACATTCCTCTTTGTTTTCATATCCTCACAATAACTTAATTACCAAATTTTCTTATATTCCTTCCTTCATCCCAATATCAATATGCCTTCTTCTGCATCACGCACTACTCTCCTCAGCGCCTTGAGGTATGCCATCAATCACGATCAATCAGAGCAAGTCTTGTTTAAAGTTTCTTTCTTTCCTTACTTAATTATTCCACATCAATTCTTTCTTACTCTTCTTGTACTTAATTTCCCTAAATTTATTACTTATCCATGGTCAATTAAACTTACTTAATACATTAATTTAACTCTGTTTTAATTTTTATGATCTTTCATGAAACTGCTTTACCTCTTGAGTTTAATTAATCTTCCCATTTTCCCCTTTTTGTTGTTGCTAATTTTGCGCGTTGATTTGTTTTTTCTGCGTTTAAAATTTAAATTGCACTGTTAACTATGACAAGAACATTATTATAATTCCGGTAACGAATAATATCCGTTCCATTTCCACCGGCCTTGGTAGCCACCATCTTTTTTATATATATAATTTTTTGACATTAATACAAAACAGTGTGTGTGTGTGTGTTCCTCCTCCAATATTACAACTGCTTCTTTTCTTCTTCTTAATTCTTGTGGTGCATGCCTTATACATCAATTATCTCCCTCTTTCTTTTTCTTCTTTTCTATGAGAAAAAGTACAGATGAGTTGGCTCCATACTCATCAGGACCAAGTTTATTTGCATCCAGTAACCCAGTAAGAACATGTTTATTGGAGGCGTTTGTGTGCTTAATTTTTTGACTCCATACTCATCATAATTTCTTCTTTTTATTGGAGGCGTTTGTGTGGCAGAAGCACATAAATAATTACCAGTAAACCAGTAAGAACAAGTTTATTTGCATCCACCTTTTGATTGCTGGTTAATTTTATTGATGCTAAATAAATATGCAGGTTCATTAATCCTCGAAATGAAGTTTTTGGTGTTTTAATCCAAGAGTTAACTTCTTTTGTGGGGAGGCTCTTCCCAAATTCATCACCATTGGAGCAAAACTCAGTTAAGGCCTAATTTTTTTTTGCAACTAGAAGCATATATAGATGTATAGCGGTGTTATATCAGGTTCTCTAGCTTGTGCTGCACTAGTATCATTCCTTATCTTTGCTCAAGAGACTACAATATTTGCGTTCTTCCCTTTCATCATCTCGGCCATATTTGTTGTTTCCTATTTGAAGAACAGAGGGGCAGCAATTCCTACAAATGACAATGATTCTACTACAGATCACGGTGGCTCCACAACTGTCTAAGAGTCTAGATCCATATCATTTGTTTCTAGAAAGAAAATGAGAAAGAGGAAAAAGATAGGATACATGCTTCCAATCTTTACACTATATTTAGTACTTTTCCAATATTGTGCTTTTGGACTGTGTGCAATACGTAATGTTGATTGTTGTATTGGGTATTTGCCTTTTTATCTTCTTATTGGGACATGAGTATCCTTTTGAGACTTGAAAATAAAGGTTTTTATTTCTAGAGAAGCCTATGCGTTTGGAGTTCATTGCACCGGATGCGTCACTTATAAGATTATGTGTATTATATGAAGATAATGTTTGACTTTATAATATTGATTTGTTTTCTCTTGTACATTTTTTTCATAGGCGTAATTGTTGTTTTGTTGTACTTTGGTTTTAATAATTAGTAGTATATGTTGAGGGGATAATTGGATATTCAAAATTATGCATATAACCAACAAGAATTAAGTATAGCAAAAATAATTAGTCACTCATAATATGATAAACTTTATATTTGTACTCGATAATATATTGTATAAGATTATCTCTAGCCGTCCTCAAGAAAGTAATGTGTGTGAATTTTCATGCAATAATTAAACACCCCTATGGGAAAAGCGGTGCAGTTTTCTTCTCAGCCATTAGATGAAATAATCATCCTCTATTTTTATTTTTATTTTAAATCTCCACATATATGATCGATGGTCCCTTTTGTGGCGACAGTATATATATATATAGACACACATATATACTCGGATAAAACAATACATTTTCTAAAAAAGCATAATGAGAAATTCTTAAAATAACTAAGTAAGATCGCAATGTTTTAAATTTTCAGAAATGAATTGTTTGTACTATTATTATTATTATTATTATTATTATTATTGTTGGTAATTCCCTTGGGCTTTTCTTTTCCGTGTCTTAGGCACGTGAAGCAGTCAGGCTTGCGACGAGGAAGAAGCAGTTTTCCTCGATGGAAGAGGATGATGACTTTTATTAAGAACATGTTTGGAAATACTTTTTGAAAAGTAATTGTACATAATTTGAAGTAAGTATACAAGAGAAGTTTTATCTCAACTTGCGTGAAAGTGCTTTTAGAAGCATTTCTGAAAAAGAGCCAAACATACTCTAAAAATATGTGCAATGACTTTCAGTGCCTTCTTGCATGTGCAATGAGCCAATGACTCTCTCTCTCTCACACACACACACCCACCAAATTAGCTTGCATATTTACATCTAGAGGTATTTTTGTCGTCGATTTACATTTTCTATTTTTATTTCAAGAAGTTTATATGAATTGGGTTGGGGGACTCACTCACTCTAAGAGGGAAAGTTTTAGGGGCCCCACCTCTGCAATTCCATACCATAAAATTCATAATTAAAATTTTTATAGAGGAAAGGAAACCACTTTTTTTTTTTGATAAAGGATGAAATGATATTAAGAAATCAAAGGATTACAACCTAAAACAGTTAAAGATAAAAGGAAAAACATCATACAGGGAATTAAAGTCTTCATCCGTCACTACACTATAAGAGACGTTATTAAACAACTGTAAAAAGGATATAATATCCAGAAGCTTTGAAAGAGGTAATTGAAAGAGGCTTCCAGTGGAGACGCACAATTTTTAGATTACTCATTTAAGATTGGAGGAGTCCAGAGCTAACAATCCAACATAAAGAGGCTCTTAAACATAACAACCAAAGATTCGATCTTTGGGCTAGAGCTTTTTCCCACCTGAAAGATTGAAGAGGCAAATCATATAAACAGATAAAAACTTCACCACAGCAAGTAGAACCATTCCCAGTCTTCCTCATGATGATGCTCCATTGATCAGTTGCAGATCTGATTGTACAAGGAGATTGAATGATTTGAGGCGGGTCAACTAAAGGTGAATCCTTACAAAAAGACAAGTTGGTTGATGAGATAAATGCAAGAATTTCTTTAGCTACTATCAGAGGTTGGTCAATTTTTCCATGATGAAGAGCCTTATTCCGTTTTAGCTAGATAAAAATGAGAAGAACAATTATTCCTTTGACCATATCTTTATGCCCATCTGTATTAAGATGAATGATTGATTCCTTAATCCATAGGCAAGAGGTAGTAAAATTTTGCACAAGAGGCCTGATTGAGAAGCATCCAAACCAGATGGATTGAGCAAAAGGGCATAGGAAGAAAATATGATCCAAGGTTTCTTCACAAGGACAACCAAAAAGACATTGGCCTTGAAGATTCAAATGATGGTGTTGCAGGATATCAACAGCAGGAAGAGCTTTGTGAAGGAGTTTCCAGATGAATAATAAGCATTTATAAGGTAAATTGATTGCCCATAAAATTTTCCAAAAAGGATCAGACCTAGAGGAAAAATTAAGTTTATTACCTAGCAATTTCTTGAAACCTTCTTTGACACTGTAATCACCTGAGTGATGATCAGACCAAAAAAGCTTATCCGCATTATTAAATAGGGAGATTGGGGTAGAGATGATTTCCCTGGCTATGTGAGGAGGATATAAAGAGTGGACTAGAGCAGAATTCCATCCAATAGGACTCCAAAGACTTCTATTATACATTAACAGATCAGCAACCGTAGAAAGGTTCAAAGAGTTATCCAATCTAGATTGCATAGGCCACCACAAAGGGTGGTTAAGGGCAATGGCGTTACCATTCCCAAGTTGCCATGTAAGATGAGAGGTAATTATTTCAGAAGACTCAAAAATACCATTCCATAGCCAAGAGGAATTGTAAGGCTTTTTCAAATAAGTGTCAGAGCTGAAGTCAATATATTTGATCTTTAAATTGAGGAGAAGGGGGGAGAGTTCATCCGCATTGAAAATTCTCCATACCTGTTTGGCAAGTAATGCTTGATTAACTACTTTTGATGGTCTGATTCCAAGCCCACCATGACAAACAGGGAGGAATAACTTTTCTTTTCGAGCAAGATGAATTTTTTTGTGATCCCCATTAGATCCCCAAAAGAAATTGAGGCAACGTCCATCAATTTTATCACAAATATATTGAGGGATTTTAACGCAAGAGAGTATGTGGATATTTGAAGTTGAGAGAACTGATTTAATCAGTGTTAACCTGCTTGCTTGAGAGAGCAGTCTTTCTTACGCTGGTATGTTGCAGCATTAAATCTGGTACATTTTGCAACCCAGCATCTTCAGTTTCTGTCGTTTCAAACCATTGATCACCTTGGTCACCACCATCCTTCTCCATTTGAATTTGTTGATGTTGTTGATTATTTAAGCCTGGAAGTTCCTCATTCAGCGCTCTTTCACCATTGATTCCAACCGTAGAAGATGTCTGGCCCACTACCATATTCCTGGAACAATTCTGAGTAACAGGCCCATTTACCATGAGCCTATTACTTGGTTTTGGACCTCATTTTCGCTGAAAAGCTTGTAGCCCACTGTTTTGGTTATTTGTCACAGACCCAAAAATCATATGGTGGGCTCTAGTTGCTTGTTTCCTCTTCATGATGGGAGGCACTACTATCTTGGGCCTTGTGATAACATTTCGTTGTTTGCTTCCTTTCTTTTTAATTCCATCCTCCTCTAGCCCAAAATTTGGGCTTGAGCCCACCTTATCTTCTCTTTCACTATTACCCTCATCCTTACCACTTAAATACCTATCTTTGCGTTTAAGATAAGGTCCCGTATAAGAAATTTTACGATTAAACAATTCCATAAAATTATGTATTTACTGTCAAATTCCGTTAACAATTTCACCCATTGAGATGGATTTATTAGTTACAATCCCATTTTAGTGCACTAACAATTCCACATGATTTGAAAATAATTACGTGATTTTGTGAGATATTTAATCATAAAATCTCTGATTTTATCATCATTTTCTCTTTATCTGTCATCTTGCGTTGTATCAAATTGCATATAGCTGCTACACTCACCTTTCTCAGTCCTACTTTTCTTGTGAACCTGAACCTTGGGGACTGAGAATCCCTTCGTCCCTTCCTCGCTTACACCCATACTTTCTTCCCTCTTCCTTCATTATTTAGCAGGTTCTTTTTTCCAACAAAAATTTGTCTTCTCCGCATGAATTAGAAATGAAGTTGCTCATTTTTTTAAAAGTTCAATAATACTAACTCAAATCACTTGCTAATTGAAACACACAAAAGTGTACATCAAAGTATCCAATGAGTAGGATACTTTTCCATATGGAGTGGGATACTATTTTTATCCTTAACTATTAAATTAATGAGTGTAAGGATTCGTCCCATAAATGTGATACTATTTTTATGCTACACTTGCTTTCACTTGATTTCCTGCGATAAAAGAATTCAATTCAAGAATATTGACTCATAATGCGAATTTAGGATGAAAATAAACTATTCGATTATATGTTGAATAATGTCTCCTTTTTGGGATAAAGCTAGACAAGTATGGTTGAGTTAAACATTTGTATCACTATTTAGCTTTAGTACCTTAAGATGTTGTTTCTTTCTATTTTTAAAAGCAGTGTTTTTTTTTCAAAAATAGGAAAACACAAGAAATCTGTTTGGTTCTGTATTTTTAATAAGTTTTTTTTTTAAAAAAAAAACATAAACTTGTTTTTAAAATCTAAAAAAAAAAACAATTTTTAGTTTTTTTTTGTTTTGTCTTTTGCACTTCTTAGTTTTTGTTTGGAGAATCCTTAATTTACCATTGGATGGGTTTTCTCTATTTAAGAATTTGAGCTATCATTGAAATTTCATCCTCCAATCTGGATATGTTTATTTTCAAACATAATTTTTTTAAAAAAATTATCCAAATAGATCTTTTTTTGTTTTTTCTTTTAAAATTTTTTTTGAAAATAGTAAAACAGAAAATAGAACAAACAAGCCCTAAGTTCTTAACCATAACTCAAGCACTACACTTCCCATTTTAGAATTTCACTGTACATATAATCTAACTCTTTTGGCTCTACTTAATTTTCATGAGGAATTCAATGGTAATCTCAGTTTATAAGAAAATTGGGTGCTTGGAATTGGAGGGTACGATTCCGTTTGGTCAGCAACCAGTGGCGTCCAATCAGAGTTAGCGAGGGGCTGAGGGCCGGCCGAGGAGAGAGAGCTTATTTGGGAAGTAACAAAACTTTGGTTTCACAGAATTCGAGGTAAATATGTGAGAGAGTTTTATTTCGATTTACGTAAAATTAATTTTGAGAATTGATTCCCAAACAAACTCGAAGAAAATGTTACTGCTTTCAAACCCATATCTTCCAGACTTCAAAACAGAATCAAATAGTCTATAGTATTATGATATTCTAAAATGGTCTTTTGCTGGGTTTATGATGGGCCCACAGGTCGTGTCCAATCTCCATTGAATCCAGCAAGTATGACTTTTGCTGCCCTTCACTTCAATAACTCTGACAAGTCACATGATCAATCCAATTCCATTCCCTTTCGCTTTTTTTTATATTAATAAAAATAACGTAGAAAATAATTAAGCCAAAACCCCACTTGTCTCGTTCGTGTTCAAATCAAATGTAACATACAGAAAAATATGCCTAAGATTTGCTAACCCACTCCTTCTGAATAAGAAAAGTTAGACATCTAATTTAATTAGATTAAAAAAATTCATTGAATTTGTTATTTGTAACAAATAGAAGTTGATTTAAATATATTATCCTTATATAGAAATCTCTTAAAGTGTATAATAGGATACTTTCATTTAGTTAAGAGTTACGCTTCATGTTATTACATTTCAAAACAAAATAATTTAGATAAATATATATCATATTTTTTAAAGTTGTGAGGTTTCAATAAATAATTAAAAAAATAAATTAGATATTAGAATATATCTTAAAGTTTATTCTTTTAAAAAAAGAAAATCATAATCAGAATTTTAAAAATGTTAGATGTTAAACCTAATTGTTTAGAATAAAAAAAATAATAAAGAGAATGTGGGTAAATAAGGAAAAAGAGTTTTCTCTCTATTGGTGGAGAGAAAATGGGGTGAGAGCCACACCTCATTTTTTCTCCAACTTTTCCTCCCTCCCATCTATGCAAGGGAAAACTTATTTCTCCTCAAATTTTTTTTCTTTCCTCCCTCATTTTCTCTCAGCCTTCTATCTCAACCGTCGTTAATTCATTAAACATACATGTTTTGATATCAGGATTTTAAAACCATATAATCATCAGGATTTGCATATCCAAAATATGTGTTTTATTTGCTAGGGACCGTACGTGGGGATATTTAAATTCAGTGAATATGAATCCCGTCCACAGCTGCCACCCATGCCTTTTTATTGGTCTTTTAAAACACGAGCAACTTAATTTGCAATTCCTGTCTCAACTAAAATTAATAACCACAGTAAAGTATTGCTCATGAGTAAAAGAAAGACACTAGCTTGTTACCATTAATAGATATAACTAGGACATGATGGAACATAGATAAGAGTGAGTTGTTTTTTTTTTTTTGGGGGGGGGTTTCCATTTGAATTAATAGACATAACGAGGATATATATAACCACAAATGCGTGTAATTGAGTCCTTATCGATAAAGGCAAAGTACGTGATATGGGTTTGATGCATGAATGAACCTCCACGTACGCTGAGCTATTTTCAACTCACTCTCACCCCGGGCCTAATACGCAACAAAATTCACTGCCTGGTTTTCATTGTCAAAAGAAAAATATTCACCACGACTATAGGCAAATAACTAATATTTTTATTACAAAATTTTGTTTAATTTTCAAAATTAGCTTTTGAATCCCATTTTCACCTAACTTTCGTACAAAACATATTATTAGTTTCTCTATAAATATTGACATTAACTTACTCAAATTTAGTTGGCAAAAAAAAAACTTATTCAAATTTAAATAGATTTCAGGTCATATAAACCCTTGTCGTATGCAGTCTAAAGCAGAATTAATAAAGAAATGAGAGTTGGTTGATGCTGAAAGCAAAAGACCAAAGAAAATGTGTGTGTGAATGAGGAGAAAGAAAATGACAGTGGTTCTTTTGCTTTTCAAGGCCTCTACCATTCAACGCCGTCCCAACTTCCAGCTGCGTAATTATTGGGTTTGTGAATTGGGATGGGGGGGCTGTCCCAAAATATCACGTCTTCCGATACTTACAATCATATATAATATTATATCACATCATATTAACATCATTTTTTTAAAAAGAAAAATGTTAATGAAGTGTTAATAATTTTCTCATTTGTCATAATGTAGCTTAATATCATTTTCCCAATATCAAATATGACACGCATCTCCAGTAAATCTTTTCCTTATCAATATATATACTATAGTGCAGTATAAAAGTCTATTTTTTTACCAAATTAAAACTAATTTATTTGATTTATAATCTGATATATAATCAAATAATACATATATATAAATATGAAGAAAATTATCACCATCAGTGTGACTAATGGGTCTGAAAAACAAGAAGAGCCCAAAAAATATTGACACACACCTTTGATTGGGTTATTATTATCGGGTGGATAATCAAGAAACCACTTGCCCATTTCTTCCTTATAGAGTTGAGACTATTTACCATCCCAATCAGCAACATTGTATGTGTAATATTTTATACTTGAGATCAAATGAAATATATATTGAAAAAAAATATCATATATATGCACATGCGAAAAAATGGACCAACAACATGATGCATGGTCTTCGTTTAGGGATTACTTTTGTTCATGAGTAAAAGTCCAACAACATGATGCATGGTCTTCGTTTAGGGATTACTTTTGTTCATGAGTAAAAGTGGGTATATATAACAAAATATAACAAAAGCAATTAGGAGATAGATTGGGGTTTCATTAGCTTGTATATGTGAATATTCTAATCTCTCACAATATGATTAAGTCTAGTGAAAGATGTTAGTCCCTCATGATATGACAAATTAAGATTTATATATTCATTATGAGATGTACTCATGTTTAGTGTCTAATAATATTTTAAATATAATTATATTCTGTAGGAAGATACAAAAGTTGTGGGAAAAAATAAAGTGAAATTTGGTAGATACAAACATGAGGGATGACGGGGTAGACGTTGATGGTGGAATGTTGTTTGTGAAGCATGTGGTGGAATGCTTCCAAATTGCAGAGCACGTTGCCTAAGTTAGCCTGTATGCATCAGCATACCTAGGGCATAGCAACGGGCGGGACAGGCTGGCCCGATGGCCAACTCATGGCCCGCCCGTTTAATTTTAGACGGACTCATGCCCGCTCGAACCCGTGGGCAGCCCATTTGAGCCCATAATAAACAGGCTGCCCTTAAACCCATCGGGTTTAGGCCGGTTAATGGGGCAACCCATTTTTTTTGCCTACCTTGTTTCAAGAAGTGCTTGAGATTAGTGGTTTGGTCATCAACAAAGAAAGCAAAGGTGGAGTATCTCATAAAATAACCAGCATAGTAAGTCTTTGCATTTGTGTTGGGAAGACAAATCTGGAAATTTTTTAAGCCAGTATTCAAGCAATCCTGGCAGCCACTGCTCTGGTGGAGTTTCTTACTTTACTCCCACACACAATGTTGTTGCCTACGTCTGTGTTCTAGTCAAAGAAGCCACTGCTCTCGTACTTACTATTCTACGACTGCGAGGCCAAGGCATGATTGCATGAGCACGAGCTGGACGAGCACGACCTGCCAAGCTGGACGAGCACAACACGAGCACTAGCACAACCAAGGAGGCAAGGACTGGACAGGGGTGTTAGCGAGGGCACGACACGAATCATAGTCTCACACGAGCACGAGAGATCGAGAAGAGATGGAGAGTTGGGGACTGCCGCTTGCGTCTCTATACTGTACAGGGAAGGCTTTCATCAATCTCCACACTCCACTTCGGCACTTCCACTCTCCTAACTTCTTAGCCTTTAGGTGTACACTGTTCAAAATTTAAAAATTAAAAAAAAAAATTAAACGGGCGGGTACGGGCAGCCTGAGGCTGTGCTCCTAACCCGTTCTGTTAAGTGGATCTCCCCGCCCATTTAAGCCAGCTGTTACAGGTTGCTTTTTGGGCGGGCCCAAACGGGTAAAATTACTACCGGGCCCTAGTGGAAAAACAATAGCTTGTTCCTGATTAATAGATATAACTAGGACATGATGGAACATAGAAAAGTGTGTTTGTTTGTGTGTGTGTTTTTTTTTTGGTGGGGGGCGAGGGGTGCGGGGGTCCACTTAAATTAATAGTACCAGTGATGGTAATATTCAATTGACCAAAAAAAATGGCAATATTTGACTCATTAATTGAAGGAATATTCTCGAAACCAAAAAGGAAATAAGACGACCAATTTTAGTCCAATAATTGAGTGACTTTCAAATGCACGCTTGCATTTACTTACTCTATAAGCAAATTCATCTGAAATCCGAGGTCGCAACGACAAATATATATATCTCCTCGGCCGGCCCTCAGCCCCTTGCTAACTCTGATGGGACGCCATTGGTTGATTCCCTTTAGATTATTATCTTATCACCTTTGAAACGTGGCTTCGATTTTCACCATACACGTAGTTAACTCAACCATACTTGTCTAGCTCTATTCTACAAAGGAGACATTATTCAACATTTAATCCAACGGTTTATTTTCATAAAGAAAAGTACACACTTTATAATTAAATAGGCCTATATTTTATATTTGTTTAACCAACTTTCTGCAAAATCTACACATAATATTTTTTTTTATACTGTGTAGGGAGAAATTATAAAATAAGAATGGGGGAGGAAAGAAGAAAATCAGAAAAGAAATTGAGTATGGTAAACTATTATATAATGAATTGGATTTGTCTATCTCCCCCAAAATATATATAACCCATGCACACATATATATATATACACCCATAAATTAATAAATAAAATTACCCCTTGTTCACATGTTTAGTAAAAATTATTAATTAAAATTTCTTATATATATATTATAATAGCCCATGTAAATTGTATCTCTACATAAATAAAGAAGAGGAAAAACAGCATCCAAATTGAAAATGGGTCCCTTGCATTATACAGGTACTTGAACCCTTACAATTCCCTTGCCACATGGGCCCCCTTTCAGTAAATATATATATATATATATATATATATGAACAGTCCAACATGTTCGACCAGGTAAAGAAAAAAAATCATGCACTGTGTAGACATAAATAAAAATGGTTTATGTAGAACATTATCTCACAGGCAACAGCTGACACAGCACATAATGCAAGGAAAACCCGTCAACAAGAATGAGAAAAAATGAAAATGGTAGGGTTTATGTCTATTTCATTAAAAAGGGTACTATAATCAATATTAAAAATTATAATGGTAATTATATCTTTTCATATGGATTACAAGATGTTTGTATCCTCATTCATCAGTTGTAGTTGTGTAATCTGAATGCATCAATTTAATGTAATCAGGATTACAAAATGTAATCCCTTTTATATTACATAAGCGTAACAAAATGTTATAATCAACCTATTATATTAGGATTACATGTAATCCTTTTTTATAGAATCCAACCAAACGGGCTGTACAAGAAAACCAACTATTTGAAGTTAGGTTGCATGGTCCAAGAAAGAGATTGCAGGGAACACGTTTTTGTAGGAGAATACACCTATCGCCTTCCCACTCCTCCAAGAAAACCCATCCAGACATGGTCCCAATAAAGAACACGCATGTTTGTGGGAGAATGGGAAGAAGTAAAAGTGGCACTTCAGCTTCCTCTATGAGTATACTCTTTTTGTTTTTGTTTTTTTAAAAATGTTTTTGGACCTTATGCAACGCTATTAATGCCCATTGATTTCATTCATTTCTTCTAATGGCTTAGAAGAAAAGTGCACCACATTTCCACGGGGCCTTTTAGTTATTGCGTGAAAATTCGCACACACATTGCCTTTTTTAAGTACACCTATCATCGTATTAAAAACTTTCTATTCAAGGTATTGTGTGATAAGGTCTGTTATGCTATGAGGAATTAATTATTTTTGTTAGATTTAATTTTTGTTGCTTATATGCATAATTTTGAATATTCAATTATGCCCTCAAGATATACTACTAATTATTGAAACCAAGGTAAAACCAAAAAACAATTACCGTGTATGAAAAAAAAAATGTATAAGAGAAAACAAATCAATATGATAAAGGCAAACATTATCTTAATATAATAGACATAATCTTAGAAGTCACACATCCGGTGCAATGACCTCCAAACGCATAGGCTTCTCTAGATATAAAAACCTTTATTTTCAACTCTCAAAAATAGAAAAGGATACTCATATCCCACTATAAAAAAAACATAAAAAGGCAAATACCCAATACAACTAACAGCATTATATATTGCACACAGTTCAAAAGTGCAATCCTGGTACAATACTATGTATAGCATGAACACTGGTAGCTTATATGCAATCTTTTTCCTCCTCTTTCGAAAGAAACGGGTCCAGACTCTTAGACACTTGTGAGGCTACTGTCTGTAGTAGAATCGTTGTCGTTTTCTGGAATTGCTGTCAATCTGGTCTTGAAATATGAAACAACACATACGATCCAAAAGAAGAACACATAGATTGGAGTCTCGTGAGGAGAGATCATGAATGATATTAACACAGTACAAGCTAGAGAACCTGATATAACATCGCCTGTACATCTATAAATGCTTTTACTTGCGAAAAAAATCCAGGCTCTTGCTGAACTTTCCTCCAATGGTGATGAATTTGGGAAGAGCCTCTCCACGAAAGAAGTTAACTCTTGGATTAAATCACCAAAAACTTCATGTCGAGGAATGAACCTGCATATTTAATTAGCATCAATAAAATTAACCAGCAATCATCGAGTGGATGCAAATAAACTTGTTCTTACTGGGTTACTGGTAATCATTTATTTGCTTCTGCCACACAAACGCCCAACTGTATTTATGTCGCAGGTACAACGGTTTAAGATAGCAAAAATGAAGAAAAACAACCAACAAAGTTTCGTTTGGTTTTGGGTTTAATAGTTCCGATGAGAGAACCTTATTATAATGAACATTTTATACTTGGAGGTATGCACTCAGCATGATGAGTATGGAGCCAACTCATCTGTACTTTTCTCATAAAAAGGAAGAAAAACAAAGAGGGGAGATAATTGATGTATAAGGCATGGACAGTTTCATGAAATATCATAGAAATTAAAACAGAGTTAAATGAATGTGCAATAATTAGGTTTTATCGACTATGGATAAGTAATAAATTTAGCGAAAATACAAGAAGAGAGAGAAAGAATTAATGTGGAATAATTAAGTAAAAATTAAAAGAGTTAAACTGATGTGCAACAATAATGATGGGGCTGGATGCATGCATTTCACTGTAAGAAAGAAGTTGGTCTCTGTAATTCATAACGACTACATTTTTTACTCAATGTAATCAAATTCTTATAATTTTAACTATTTTATAATTTAATTTATATATTTTAAAAATATAAAAATATATTGATAACTCTCTATGATATAGCTTTTTATTTTGCCATGCATGCATACCTATATTTATATACATAAAGCGCAGGCAATCAAGACACGCAAATTCAGGGGAAGCACGTGCAGAGCAGAGTCCTCGTCTTTCTTCTCTTTGTTTTCTTTTCTTATTTCTTAAACATGAAAAATATTATTATTATTATGGATTTGATTAAAATCATATATGATTAATTCTCTTTAAATTTAGAGTAATTATAAACTAATTTATAAATTTGAGTATATTTAAACCATTTAAGTATGTTGAATTTTAATTTTATTTATTCAGTTTAAATTTATTGTGTGCTTAATGTCTAATCAACATTAAGTATGAATTTGGGGAATTTAGATTAATATTGGGAAAGTAATTTTAATTGGACCTTTAGATTGAGTAGTTGAGATTAGAATTCATTCTACTTTTCCATTAGACTAGGAATATACTTACTCAAATCATGTTATCATATTAGAGTGAAATTGATCTCTTTAATGCTTCTTAAATAGATATATAAGAAATTATAGTTTTAATTTGAGAGAAGGTTGTAGATGATCCGAGACACTTACATATATTTATACTCTAGATTAACAAGTTAAAATTTAATATTTTAATTAGCCACTAAAAATAGGATATTAAAGTTAATATTTTAATTTATTTTAATTTTCTCAACTTAAACAAAAGTAAAATTTTTAGCGGCTAATTACCAGTCAAATTGAGTCTCTATGGGATCGATGTTGATTTACTTTATCCTATTTTCGTGACTCATAGATTAGCGGTGCATGATTAAATTTTGATAGCATCATGTATATAATAAATGTCATGGACTAAATTGTAAAATGGTTAACACCATAGAGAATGGGTTTATTAACGTTTAAAAAGTGAATTACGCTCAAATCAAAACTATAAAAGTTGAGTTGAATTGAATCAAAATATAAGAATTGAGCTAGATTCAGGTCAAAACATAGGACAGCAAAAAGTTAATTTTTCCCTTTCAAATTTGATTTATGATTTAAGGCCGGAGATTTTCATGTAACTATCGAAAAATAAACTTGTTCTTACATGGTCAAGAAAGCTGAGTAAGATTCAGACATGCGACAAAGGAGGAGTGAGGAGAGAGAGATACACACACTGACCTTAAGAGATGTGAATTAATGGATGGAAACGGAAAAGAAGGCATTATCTGAAGTGTGGCGTAGGCATAGATAATGATGAGTATCACTATGGTGAGAGCCCAGCTGAAAATTGCAGAGCTTGCCTCAAATAGCGATGAATCTAATAAGAGCACTCCAACAATGGTAGGTAGTATTGAGATTAAAACCCGAAACGCTGAATATTGACGACCAAACCTGCGTACGTAGCATCAGATGAGTTAGAATCTTCTTCGTTGACAATACAGTGAGAGTGAGCTAAAAGCAGAACCAGTTCCAGTGCTCATCATCAAGAGCTAATTGCCACTACAAACCGATCTAACAGATCTCATCAAGGTTTTCTATTTATTGGAAAGAAGGTTCTTTTGACCATGGGTAGAAGTTATTTTACTGAAAGTGAAGAAGAGAGTGTAATAGGATCAGCTAAGGTAATTAATTACAGCTTCATTCATGGCTAACATGTAATCATGGTGTGCATACGAAAAAAGGGAAATTAGTAACAAAAGAAAGCAGATTATGAATACCTCAAGAGATTAGGCATGGAAGGAAAAGAAGGCATGTTTGATGTTGATGATCACTTGCTTTCCTCCTTCTTCCACCTTGTCTTGCTCAGCAAGTCCAAATGAATATGC
>QFDD01001497.1:0-29254 GCA_006871305.1 Vachellia collinsii | reverse complement strand
TGATGAGGACTCTACTGCCCTAAAAACAACTCTATTAATTATCTATTTACCTTGAAAATTCCATGCAATTCTCGAACGAATACCGGTTAATTATTAATTGATTAACTGATATTAACTATTTATATTTTAAAAAATTGTAATTTCAATTATTATCATCCAACCCGTTGAAGTTGATTTTTAAAGTCATTAAGTTCAAGTTAATTTTAAACATTAAAAATAGGGCTATATGATTATTATTTTTTTGGCCCTTTTGCCATATGATTCATGAGTAAACTTTTTTACCTTGAAAATAATAAATTTTCGTAATTTTTTTGGAACAAGGAAAAACATAATTCACTTACATTATCATTTATATTTTGACAACTAATTCTTAACCCAAGCGTTACTACTATAAATTCTAAACCCCTGAATCAATATATTATCCATCATGTCCAAAAAAAAATCCCACACAATCTATTTAAACAACAAAAAGGATAGTGATAGTAATAATATGAATCAGTATGATTTAAGAAGGTGCAAAACCATTCCATGGAAAATCTAACCTTCGCTGAGTGGCTGATGACCTGAAAACTGACCAATAGGCAACGATCTCATAGTTGTGGATGAAATTGCAGACTGGTTGTGACATAACCCTATTTACATATAAAGGATACAGTATACAAATATGTTAACATATATAGGTACATAAACAGAGATAAAAAGAAAATGCTTAAAAACACTTGCCCTGTAGCTTGTCTTCCTTGTGAAGAGGTTGTCCATGATCCTCTGGTAGAAAATAAAAATGGCATACAATGGAATATCATTAAAGTAAATAAACAGAGTGTATTAAATTAAAACACAAGGGGTATATACAGTCATTAACTTTACCTTGCTCAAGTAATAATGATTTGAGAGACTTGTAATTCTTTCTACCACGCTTCATTTATATATGGCCCTGTGATTAGAAAATGTAATAATTAGAGAACAAACCCAAAAAAAAATAGAAAATAAAATCTCGAGACTCATGGAATTACCTTGTGGGGATATGTGTATATATATCTATAATGTTTCCCTGACCTACAAGAGATTGCGATTGATTACTTGTTTGATGTCCACAAACGAAATTTGAGTCTTAGTTTCATGGCTAAAATGGAAATATGTATTTGTCAATAACGAATCATAATTGACTGATGAAAGATGTACGCATAATAGGAATACAAAACATGAATGATCACTGAAAAATGCTTATGGAACTAAATTTCATCACTTACATGGAGTGAAAAAGTTTACAGACCCAATAGCTTAACGAAATATACAGAAGGAATAAGGAACGTCATCAAGCAAACCGCTGAATTTACCCAAGAATCAAAACAAAAAATTTCCTGATCAATCTTAAGAGCTCAAGGGCTTGTTTGGTAGACGAAATTGATTTTAATGGAAATTGATATGAATATGAATGTTGATATGAATTTAAAAGTATTTTTAGTATGTGTTAGAAATGAGATCTATTTTTCATATAAAAATATCAAAATACCCTTATAATGAAAAAAAATAAAAAGATTTCCATTGAAGGCAATTGATTCCAAACCACCATCAGCCACTAGAATTATAGCCACCTCACTGGAAATATAAAACCATATCTGGAAAACCTTTTCTTAGAAATCAATCTTAGAAATATTAACAATCAAATAAAAATACTTTTAATGGTCATTGAAGTTTGCTCAAAATCAAAGATCTGTGACGGATGATACTGTAGATCTGGGGAAGACGAAGTTGGAGGCATGCTGTAGCCATGAAAACGGAGAGGACGAGCTTCCAGCTACAGTCAAGATTTAGCCCAAAAGATAGATCTCCGTCGAACCTAGCTCTCTCCGTAGTGGGTTGTTCTCACCATCGAGGTAGTACACAGTGGTCTTTGGATTTGCCGACTATAAGCCATGTGGGAGAACGAACGAGGTGGGCTAGATGGACAAGTTTGATGCCAGAAAAACGCAAGGAGGACGCGTTTTGGGTTGTTCTCGCCGGCGGTGGTTTGGGATTAATGTAGGTTGTGCTCATCAACGGTGAATTCTAGTCACCGTCAAATCGACAACAATTCGAACTTGGGGTAAGTTGGGGTTGAAGGAGAGGCGCGAAAAATTCCATGGAATCTTTTAAAATTTCTTAAGTAGTAAGGCTCGTTTGCATCCAAGAATTCATAGGAATGGAAGAGAATAAAAAGACAGATAATGAAAAACTTAGTGAAATGGGACATTTGGTGTACACTCGAATGAAAAATGATTTGGTAGAAAAATTTTTGTTTGGTTGGATTAAAATGATAGTAAAATATATAGAAAAATCGTGTCAAATAACCATATTGCCTTCAATCTTTTTATATATTGATAATGTTCATTCGAATGTAGCAAATACTCATTCTAATGACATATTAACTTTAATACTCATTATTAGGCATCATTCGAATATGTAAAAGATAAGGATTATATTCGAATGATCATAAGCTTCATTCGAATGTAATACATGAAATTATACTTAAAGAATAGTTCTTCATTAGAATGACAGAAAATCCTCATTCGAATGACATATAAATTTTAATAAACATCTTGAAACATCATTCAAATATGTATAAGATGAGGATTATATTCGGATGAACATATGCTTCATTCGAATGAGTTCTAAAAAATGTATTTTGAAAAATAGTTCTTGATTCAAATGCAAATTGGTTTCATTTGAATTAATATTAAATATTTGAATACATATCTTGAAGGATTATTAGGATATCCTAAATATGCGAGCCTTATTCGAATGAGACACATGATTCATTCGAATAAATATTGAAAAATGTAATACTCAACTTTGAAAATAAAGAACATCATTCGAAAAAGGTTCAAATCCATTCAGATGATATATACAATTTTTAATACTCATCTAGAGTTCATTCGGATATGTTGAAAATAAATGCCTTCATTCGAATGAGTTTTTAAGTTCATTCAAATGACTATTAATGATTTTAATACTTATCTTGAAACTTCATTCGAATCTGCTGAAAATGAAACTTTTCATTCGAATGAACAAACATTTCATTTGGATAAGCTTCTAAATCAAGTACTAGGTTAACTTCAAATAGCTGTAACTTCTTCGTTTCAACTTCAAATATGACAAATGACCTATCTTTGGAAAGCCTTTTGAGTGTACTTTCAAATGAAACAAAAATCATTCTCAAACCTGCTGTCTTCCGAATGATATGATAATCACAATGAGCAGAGGTCAATGATGAAGTGTTAAATCTGACCACCAAGTTTAGAAATTCATATCTCCTCCATATGAAATGCTTTGAGATTGTTCTTGGTGTCTATGAACCATATTATGAGTCTTGTTTCATAAGAAACAAGTTTCACATCAATCGGATATATGGTTTGAGATATATCATCAAAATACTAAACATATATGAAGAATAGAGCTAAACAAAGTTGCTGCTGAAGAGGCCAGAGCCCGAGTTTGAGTTACCTTATGTAACTTGAGTTTCTGGACTTTGACTCGCATTGAACACATTAACCTCTAATTCCAAATCTAAAAGCATGAATCTTGATATTCTCAATTTAACATAGGCTATAAAGAGATTTTTGTTATCATTCATACTACATACATATATATATGCATTCATTTGGTGGTTCAAATTAAATAGTCGTGGCTAGAAGGTAGGTGAAATTTCCAACTTGGAGTTGGATTAGAAGCTAATAGTGAATAGGTAAAGTTCGGACATGTTCAATGAACCAAAGATTGATCTCTTCGTGGTATGGCTTCTCCAATTCTCTTTCTATCTCTGATGACCAGTTACACAGAAACCATTGATTAATGCTTGGAGGATCTGACTCAAAACCATCTATAATATTAATCACAACATCACACATGTCAATGATGTTGTTCTTAAAAAAAGAGAAATATAAGAAAAGCAAAAAAAATTTTAGCTGGCCACGTCTTACTGAGATGTTGTAGCATGCAACTGCATAAGTCTGAATTATAGTGTTCTCTTGTTTGGTGAAAGGTGTTGAAATCACATCTTCTAAACGTTATACGTTGTAACCATAAGCTACCCATGACATGCATATATTTAAACCTATAATTTCTGAATGTTATATGTCTTAACCATGAGCTACATATAACTTACATATAGTCAAAGTTTGTAAAAATAACACTTTGTTTACCCCTGTTTTTCTGATCAAACTCAAAATGGTATATTAAGTCTACTTTAATTCATCTTCTCTTTCTCATGGTTCATCGTTGTGGTGGAGAAATAGTTTTTCTGATGCATTTATCTAGGGAAGGGCAAAACAATGCTCTCATTGGCCACCTCACGACAATGATGAAGATGACAGAAACACATCAGCAGCCAAAACAAGAAGGACAAGAATCAAGAGATGGGCAAATGTGTCTTTTAGATTTTTACACCTATGATTGAAAATCGGTTCCCACAAAAAATGGTGGGAATCAATCTTCCCACGTTTAAAGGAAAATCAACTTTCGTCGAAAAATTGGTTCCCACCTCTTCCACCAAGCAAACGTCTGTCATCAATGGAAAATGCATATTTTCTATTTCCATCCCATGATTTTCAACGAACCATACGACCCTAAGATAGAGGCCAATTTCAAATTGGTGGAATCCAGGCCTCATTTGTTGTACCAAACATGTCAAGAGCATGGAATGCGATTCCATTTCCATTTCCATGAAGTCAATTTCAGCGTACCAAAAAAATTGTAAGAGAAACACTTTGTGTTTCTTTGGCATACTACAGCTATAAGAATATTTAAAGTAATAAGAACGGGGAAATAAATAGGCTTTGGATGAAATGGAATATTTGGGAACAACTTTGTGTTTGGTGAGAATATTTGAGAGGTCAACAGGAATTGAAAAGAGGTAAAAAGACTGAAACACCCCAAATGATTAAATATAATGGGTTTAAATCATTGATCATTCATGCTTTTTAATTGAATTTTGGTTTTGGTAGTTGATTTTAATTTCAATAGTTTCATAAGAAAAATTTAATTTGAGTTCAAATACAAAAATCAAAATAAAAACACGTTAAAAGTATAAAAATCCGGAATTAAACTGAAATCAAATTTTAATGAAAATGTAGGGATAAAACTAACTATTTAAAATCAAAATCAGCATCAAGCCATCAGGATTGATAATGATATTAACCCATTATAAAAAAAAATCCAAGCAACCTTTCTGTCCTCTACAAATCATCAACGCATTCACTGATTCGATACCAATCAAGAACGAAACCGTCAGCAGCCTTTTAACGTTGATCTCGAGATCTTGATACGGAATCGTTAGCTTCTCTAAGATCGGTTTTGACGCAGACGAAGGGGTTTCTGATAGTGATTCAGATCAACCCCCAAGGGAAGTTGAAGATGAAGTTGCTAAAAAGCAAGACTTTGGAGTCGGGCGCCCGGGGACGCTGCTGCTCGTGAACAATGGGTGACAGGTCGAAAATGTCAAAGGATAAAATGGGAAGGCATTTTTGGAAATGAGGGCAAAATGATCAATGAAAATCGATTCCGGGGAGGGAAAGCACTTTCCCTCGTCTCAAGGGAAACTTTGCTTCCAGAGCCAGATCCAGATTCCATAGGGCACGCAGCTATTGCGAACCAAACATCTATTGCGGTTTACACTCTCATATCTCATTCCATAGGCTAACCTTCCACCGCATGATACCAGTTACGAAATGCCGCGTTAAGGTCAATAAAAGAAGAAAAATCCCATCAATGCGTCTCGACGTCGAAACGATAAACGAGTATGGAGCAGAGTTTTAAGGATCACAATGCCACAAACTATTGAAGAACGAACCCTACATGATCTAAAGGGGATCATAGATAGAGATAACATGTTTGTTTGGTTTGAACAAAGAGGGGGTCACAAGACGCCCAACTCGGGGGAAGAAATGCCGATAATTTGATTTAATTGAGCATGGTTCTTAAGCCCTAGAAGAAATTGCAGTTAGTATAAAATATGATGAACTGATGTTGGAGCCAACAAATCCAGAAATCAACCAAGTGATGAAATAAATACAAGAAACCATATCCAGGACGTGTATAGAGCAAGACAGTGAAGTCTAGATAGCTCACCATATTAATCGTCGACAGCTTTGATTGCATTGATGGTCTACTCCATTCTCATCTAAAGGAAATGAGTGAGACGTCGAAGAGCAAGTAGAAGGAGAGCTCTGGGTGCGCCGTGGAGAATTGGAAAGAGCATGAGAGGAAAGGGGAAAACAGAATACAGCCACCAAGTGCTTGGGTGAAGCATATTCTCTCTTTTTACTAAATCTCCTTTTCTTCTTGTCAAACTCTCATCTCATCGAATAATGAATGGTTAAAGTTTAATATTTTATAGAATCCTTGTTATAATATTTTATAAATTAAAATTGTATGGATTATGTGGTATTGTTTAAATTTATTTATTTATGTTTATAATAAAAAATTGAATAAAATAATAAATCTGAACAATTTATGTTTGGAACAATTGGGGAAAGTTCTCTATTGGAGAATTAATTGTAAAATGGGACATTTCACACATGTGCAACTGAGCTTCCACAATATGCAACTGAGCTTCCACATATACAACTAAGCTTCCACGTGTGCAACTAAACAGGTCCCATTTTATATTTAATTTTCCAATGGAGGATTTTTCTTCAATTTTTTCTTTATATTTTTACTTAATGTTAATGGTAAAGATGATATTCTAAAAAGAAAAAAGAGAAAAGAGAAAAAATGAGATAGTTTATTCCCTATTTTAGGGGTAAGAGTGGAAGTAGGCCATGTCACCGTCAGGTTTGCCACATAGTCTACTTTAAACCTAACCTATGAAATAGACAATGCTTAGTCACGGACTATATATAGGCTCAAACCCAAATTTTAGTTGTTTGTTTCAAACTCAACTCTATTTAATTAAAGTTTAGCTTGACCTGTTTTTAACTAAGGTCTTGGGCCTTCAGCCCTTAAAGGCTGTGTTTGGGAATCTGTTAGGGGCATCAGGAATGCATTCTAGATAGAGAAATGCATTTTGAGGAGAAGACACGTATTTGGGAGAAGTTGTGTCCAAAATGCATTATTGGGAGAAGGAGAAAAAAGCTCATTCTGCTCAAAATGCATTTCAAATTGCAACTTTCACATTACAAATCATGACATAAATATTTCAATGTGCGATTTGGGGCACTCCAGGTCACGATCTAGATATGAAAATTCCAAATCGTGACCTGGGACACTCAAAGTCGCAATCTAGATATGTTAAAAGGTTAAAAGGAAAATTCGCCCTGGAAGTATCTACGGAATTGAATTGTGTGTCCAGAAGTTTTTTTAGGGGCAATGTTGCCCCACCATTAGTTAGGGTAAATTTGACCGTTTTGACCTTGACTAGCTAATGTGGCTCCGCCACATATTACACACCACCTTATCATCATCAAATCTGCTTATTGAAAATTGAAACATAAATTAAAAAAAAAAAACATCCTAGAACATGAACGGCGATGCCATTGCTGACCCTTAGGAGAGAGTAGAATACCCGCAGCCAAGCTAATCCGCCTGGACCCAGAAAAAATTCCCCAAATTTAGCCAGCGGTCTCGTTATAGACAAACAAGAAGGGCTACGGGCATGCCAACGGGCTGCCCATACCTGCTCATTTATATATACATTTATTTTTTTAATTCCTATTAATAGCTAAGACTATCATCATCATTGCTTAGAAGTCAGATCCTCGAGGCCTCATCCTCTTTGTCTTTGACTTTGAATCTTACCTTCACTTTTTGCCCTAACGCCAACAGCCGCTCTGCTCTCCATCTTCACATCCGCCTTCACCATTAGCCATGATGCTCTCCATCTTCACATTTGCCATTTGCTATTCATCTTTGCTTCTGCCGCTCTGATCTTCAGGTTCATAGATGCCTCTCTGCTTTGCTAGTCTACTCTTCATCTTGGTTAGTTAGTCTGCTCTGCTCTTCTTTTGATTTTCTCTTCGAGTTGGTTTTATGGTTTGATGCAATTTATTGTATACTGGTATTAGTGTAATGCTTCTTCAAAGTTCATTCACTTGGGAGTTGGGAAAATGCATAACCGTAAGAAATTCTGCTGGTACATACGAACTTAGATTTTGAAAATTGGGGTTTAGGATTCTTGTATACCAGTTTAGAATTTCTGGTTTAGAATACAAAATTTATTTCTAGACTAGTAGAAATTCTGGTACAAATATATACAAAATTTATTGTATACAAGTTTAGAATTTCTACTGGTTCTCTGTGGTGAAAATTGGGTTAGCAATGAATATTTTCTATTGCTATTTCTATAACGATAATTATCTGTAGAATTCATATAGCATCAACACCTGAGGCAATGGCATTTGGACTTTAGAGCTCGATTGGATTTAAATACAAGACAGTTAGATCTTTTTTACAGCATGTATAGTTCTCTCAGCAATTAGCATACGAATACTTTATGGTCTTTCTTCTTTCTCTTTTCCTCAATGATCTTTTGGACAATGGATTTCTTTTTTTATAGTTTACTGATATGGTAGGAGATTTAGTTATTGTTATTTTACTATCAGGTATGTGTAGCCACAACTCTCTCCTCTCTCCCACCTTCAGTAAACGAGTTGTCCATTACTCGTAAAAACCTGCTTGTTTATCTCCAACCTGTTTAAAAGAGCTTAAATGGGTTGAGTCACGGGTACGGGCTAGCTCGTACCCATGAAACTTTAAACGAGCGGGCTATGGGCTGCCCAACCCATCCATTACTCACCCTTACTAACCCCATCCCCTCTTTTGCTCAAGCTCTCTCTCATTCAACATGAATGCCGATGCCATCGTTGACACATGATAGACTACAAAATGTGTAAGATCAAGCATGGAGAGAAATTGTAACAAAGGGTGAAATGATATATGAATTTTCTTAGGAAAAAAACAACAATATTTGGATATCATCACGTTATAAACAATTGAACATTACTCTAACGTTCCAAATTGTCAGTTTTTGTTAGCAAATCCGTTTCCCATTTGGTCGTTTTCAATTACTTGGGCAGAGTCATTAGTAAGTGGATGTTTCATATCAGAAAGCGTGCTAGTTTCACCGATAAGCGTTCCAAAAGGGTTTTGAGAATCCACATGGTTCGCCGTTGTCGGAGATGATGACTGATAATGCAGCAACGAGGTGTCGTTGTTGAAGAAGGAGGAAAGAGCGGCGTGTAAGTCGAAATTGTGGGTCTCCAAGTATAAGAGGGCATCGTCATAGGATGCACAAGTCATATGGCAGAAGGAAAGTATAAGAGATGCACGGTTAATAGCAATAGAATCACTTTCGATGGCCCAAGATTTTGATTTTCTTGAAAGCTCTGTATATTATGCACTCTCACTCTGGTTTTTTTCCTCCTCTATCTTCTGTTCCTCTACGTTCTTGTTCTCTTGCACACAAGGGGGAAAAAGCAAAACCAAATCACAACCCCAAGGAACAGTATAACAAGGATAGGATGGAGGCACCATTGAAGGAGCCGAGAAAGTGGGCCCAATATTTGGATAGGTTCAGCGATGGCGTTGGCGTTCATGTTGAGGGAGAGAGAGGCTTGAGCAAGAGAGGGGATGGGGTTAGCGATGGCATCATCGTTCATGTTCTAGGATGCTTTTTCTCCTTTTAATTTATGTTTCGATTTTCAACAAAAACATTCGATGACGATGAGGTGGTGTATAATATGTGGCAGAGCCACATCAGCCAGTTGGGGTCAACAAATAGTCAAATTTAACTTTAACTAATGGTGGGGCAACATTGCATTGTTTTTTACACTTCTGGGGCAATATTGCTCCTCTAAAAACTTCGAGACACCCATTGCAACTCTGTGACTACTTCCAGGTGAATTTGCCCTTTAACCCTATGTTAAATCATGACATGGGACATTCTAACTACTTTATCATTTCATTTTTTTTCCTAATTTTATCATAGTATAAAATAAAATATATGTATAATTTTATCATTTCATTTTTTTTCCTAATTTTTCTTTTAAAATTACTTTCCACAACGTTTATCCAAACAAGTTTTATTTTTCAAAATGCATTCTGAATAAAAAGTCATTTTTCAAAATGCATTCTAACAAAAAATTATTCTTCCAACGATTATCCAAATGGATTCAAAATCATTTTCCTCGACACGTACAACTACATTGTTGAGTGATGAACATTTTAAATGATTTTCTTTTTAATAAAGAATAAGTAATAATCAACAAGCTATTGACTGAGATGATAAAAAGAATACAAGTTAAAATTATAAGAATCATACTTATTGAGAGAGATGAAAACTGAAAGGGATTAGCATGAGAGTAAGAATAACTATTATTTTTTATTTCATGTTAATGATTTATAAAATATTTTAGAGAAAATTAATTATTTGGTTCTTGTAATCCTAACTGGATACAACATAGTCCTTATCGTCTTGAGTCTCAACTCATTAGAACCCGGTTATAAACTTTTAATTTATAGCAACTCAAATCTTACATAGAAAGTAGGTTAGATAGGCTGTGAAAGCTTTCACAATTTCACAATTTATAATTGAGGCTTGAGAGACCGAATTGCAAACAATTATAGCTATAAGTGAAAATAATAATAATAATTTCCCAATATTTTATTACTTTTTTTGTTTTGTCGTCCTTCTTCGCGCCATCTTTTGCCGCTTCTTCCAACGAGCACTACCCCTTCACTCTCGTCACGACCTTTTCTCTACATTTTGTCACTGCCCAGTGCCCACACCTCCCGTCCAATTCTCCACTCACACTAATCCCCATCCTTGGTTTCAAACGATGCTGCATTTTCTGCGCGCTGATCGTCGTTTTTTCTGTCGTTGAATCACTTCGCCCACCATGGCTTCGCACATATCCATCGTTAAGGTAATCAAGACTCTTGTGGAATTTGATGCGAGCTGCTGAAAGCTCTTGCTCTCTCTGACTTCCAAGACATACACATTGTTAGTTTGTCATTTTTGGTGATTTTTTAAAACTTCACATTTCTTCTTTTCTCGACTTTTTTTTTTTGGAAGGGTTTACTATATTTTCATGTACTGGGGTTTATCAACTTCGTTAAGCTCTTTATTTTGTATCGGGCAACTTGTTTACTGCTTAAGAATTTCCATCATTGCGTTGTTATGTCATATGTGAGGAAAGTGTGTATGAAAAAGTGACTAAAAAGAGAATGATTGTGCAGAGTTGCTTGTCTGATCTAATAGAGAGGAAAGTGTGCATGTAAAATCCTAACTATTGTTCTTAAATTGCTATAATCTGTGCGCTTTTGATCTCTAATGTGAAACAGTGAACTAATATCCGACAATTAATTTGTCAAGTTGCTTGTCTGATCATTCGTCATGATCCAAAGTTACTTCTGAAATTCTGCCGGGGATGCTTTTATCCATAGGAGTTAAGGTTGTGTTAATCTCTGTATTGCTGTGTTTCGATTCCCCATATAGAAAAGGAAACGTTTATTGTACGTAAGCAATGGATATTTAGTTTGGTTTGTGATAAATGTTAACACTGTGTGGCAGAGCGATTTTGGAGTTTGAGTTTTCAACTATATTCTGCTTTTTGTGGCACTCATTGTTTTCAATGAAAAAAGCAACATTGATTGGTGGATGGTCGTGGGAAGATCTTAAGTTTTAGTAGTTATTATCGTTTAACATCTTTTAGGACCGTATTTGCCTTTTAAAGTAGCTCTGCCTCTGGGTTATCGTGAATATTGAATGTGAGATGTAATTACTCCAGAGGTGACTACTATAAAAATCATGTCAATTAAGGATTTTGGTGATGGCAAAAGTTTATTGGTGCAGCTAGTAAGTGTGATGTTGTGTTGATGGGAACGAAGGATTTGATGAATGCTGAACGATGTTTTACTCCAAATGAGTTGCATCTAATATGTTGCATGTGCAATTGTTGACTGTGCCATATTAGTTTGTTTACTACTATCTCCGCTCCTAAATATAACACCTTATTTATAGTGCAATTTACACCACAAATGGATTCTTATTTTTAAGATCGAGGAAGTACATCTGATCCATACATTTATTCATTGTAGAATTCAAACTTACATATGTGTACTGCTGTGATATAAACTTAGCCAAGCCATGCCATGTCATTTGTTTTTGTGCTCTCCAGAGATTGGTTCTCTACTTGCATTTCCAAAGGAGCTAGTGACTGAGGTGTTAAATGAAATCTCACTAGCATCCATATTGTAAAAGTGGGTTACTGAGTGGTAGTCAGAGTGTTACAGGTAAATACAGTAGGCAAATTTCACGCATTGTTTTAAATATCTCTTGAGTTGTGAGTTATCAATGTCAATTTACATATTTCTATGCCCCTCTTATTTCCATATTTAGATTGACATGGACGGTATAGAAGTGAGTAACCTAAACAGACAATTTTTATTTCAAGAATCGCATGTTGGGCAATCCAAGGCCAAGGTATGTTAAACTAGTGCAGCTATTTCTGGTTTCCTGCTAAAAGCTTCCGCTATGCATTGTTCCATACCCCGCGAATGTCAAAGATCCCGACTGCAATGTACACTTGTTTTGGCAATTGAATTGAATTCCTCACCTATCTATATCCCCACACACACATTTTTTTTTTTTTTTGGGATCACGCGCACACACTCTTTTGTGATGAACTTCTGTTCTCAGCTGTCAGCGTAGAAAATTATTAATTTTTTATTTGTATACACAAAGAGATTGATTATATGAAAGTTCCACTTAGAAGGACCCAAGTAGTCAATAAGCTGAAGGACACACGCTTTCTACATTGTGAGATTGAAAATGAGAGAGACTTATGTTATATTTTCTCTTATTTATATATTTGCTTTTAATTACTTTTTTGTTACAATGGCACAAATTAATTAATTATTGATTATTCAAGTAAAAAAAGAGATAAAATCATACACAGAATCTACTTCAAAATTATGAATTTTACATGATGTATCACATGCCAAATTATGGATCTTCCTAATTTTGGTGAACGAAAATTATTTCTAGTAAGAGTACATTAAAAAAATCACGTAATTGTTGGCTTTATCTTAAAAACGTGAAACATGCAAAGCCACATCTGCCGTTTGTCTTAACTCGCCACAAGGGAAAAAAATGCGACATTATTTTCTTTGCAAAAACATAACCCTGTTTGGTATGATGGAATTGAGTGCATGGAAATGGGAATGGAATTGAATTCCATGTGAGATGTCTGTTTGGTACACTTGAAATGTCATGGAAATGATTTCCATGTAGAGCCAATTCCATCTCTTTGGCTTCTATCACATGATCCATGGAATTGTGAAAAATTCCATGGAATTCTTCAACTACCCCTCTAACTTTTCAGTTTTCATCTCCTCGATGCACCAAGACGGCGACGGCGACCTCTGGCAATGGCGACATCGACAATTTCATCAGCAGTTGGTGACGGCGACCTCTGGCAACAACGACCTGTAGCTTCACGACCTCCAGCAGTTGGCGACAGCGATGGCGACGGCGACCTGTAGCTTCACGCCTTCAAGCTGTAGCTTCACGACCTCCAGCAGTTGGCGACGGCGACGGCGACGACGACCTCTGGCAACGGAAACCTGTAGCTTCACGCCTTCAAGCTGTAGCTTCACGACCTCCAGCAGTTGGCGACAACGACGGTGACCCATGCTCCATGCTTTGGCCGTCGTGGTCGATCGGCGTCTGGTTCATCGAAACTGGGCAAATTTTTTTTTTATTTTCTGTTTGAGGAGATTTTTAAAATTTTAAATTTAAAAGGATATTTTGGTCTTTTTATATAAAAATCAGGTTCCATTTCCATGATGTACCAAACGTACTTTTAAATTCCATATCCATCTCCATTTTCATATCCATTTCCATTTCCATCAAAATCAATTCTAACGTACCAAACCGCCCTAAAAGATACTGCCACCGCTTTCAAAATTGCTACAATATCATATTATTTTGATTTTTGTTTTTTCCCGGGAGGTTTCTTGTTCAGGCGGCAACTCCCACCCTCCAACCTGATTCTTCTTATTGTCCAAAGTTGATGCAATAGTTTTCTTCTCCTGCGAAGCCCAATTTCAGAAATGGCTAGTGAGACAGATGAAGCTGTACGACGTCGCGTAGCTGCAACCGAGCATCGTAGGAAGCTCCTCCAGCATAAGGAACTCGATTCCAGAGTTCGTGCAGGTCCAACATCGAACCCTAACTCCCTCTCTATTTCCTTCACCTTCCACTTGATCTTCTCTCTTTGTACAACCAAATCAGTTCTGCATTGAGATTAATGCAATCTAAATGTTTTTCTCACAAGAATTGAAATAGGTTCTGCTTGCTTCTCTGACAATTGGGTCGGGTAACTTTTTTTTTTTTCATTGATTTGTTGTTTCTTTCTGATTTTGGTTGCATTAAATTTCTGTTATCAGTATTCCATTTCAACTATTAGTATTAACGCATCTATCATGATCACCGACGGTGGCCGGGGGCTAAGTTTAGGACACGACTTTGGCTGGAAAAACTTAAGTGCCATTTTGCTGAATTTGTACTAGCTTATCGAGTGATAATTTGCTAACGTTTCATTTAACTAATTTTATTTTCGATTTCAACTGTACTCAGTTAGAGAGAATTTGCGGACAGCGAGGAAGGATTTCTCTAAAACTGAAGATGATCTGAAGTCCCTGCAGTGTGTTGGCCAAATCATAGGCGAAGTTCTGAGGCCTCTCGACAATGAACGCTGTAATTATAATTTGTTCTGCATCTATCTGTATCAACGCCCAAGTTTTGTGTGTTTCAGAATTCAACAGTATAGGTAGCCGTGTAGGTTGAACATATTTTTACTGGATTGGGAACTCAATCATTCTGTCTGATTTAGGATCTCTCCTGATCAATTTTCTTCCATAAAATCTATATCGTCTGTTGTTCTCTCAAGTGCCCAGTTTTGACGCCATGAAGTGGTAATGCTTTTAATCCGAATTGTTTCAGTGATAGTGAAAGCAAGCAGCGGGCCTAGATATGTGGTTGGTTGTCGCCATAAGGTTGACAAGGAGAAGCTAACTGCAGGCACTCGGGTGGTGCTTGATATGACTACTCTAACCATCATGAGGGCGTTACCTCGTGAAGTATTTCACCATCTACTATTCGACTGTTTGTTATCATCCTGCATACAATTGTAAATTCATGGCTTGTTTACATTTTTTCTTTTTTCATATGTGACAGGTTGATCCAGTTGTATATAATATGCTTCATGAAGACCCTGGAAATGTTAGTTACTCTGCAGTTGGAGGGCTTTCAGATCAGATTCGAGAGCTTAGGGAATCAATAGAACTGCCTTTAATGAATCCTGAACTGTTTCTTAGGGTTGGCATCAAACCACCCAAGGTATGATCATGCTAGAAATAGTTTAATAGCTTTGCAGTTAGCACACTGTTAAACAAAAAAGAATTAATGAATTTTGTTTTTTGACAGGGTGTTCTTCTTTATGGACCTCCTGGAACTGGAAAGACATTATTAGCTAGGGCAATAGCAAGTAATATAGATGCTAACTTTTTGAAGGTTTGACTTTGTTCTCTTTGCTGTGTGCTTGAAACGTTGATACGTTTCCGCCTAAAAAACAATTTACTGTTAATTGAAAATTATTGTTGTTCAGGTTGTATCTAGTGCTATCATTGATAAATATATTGGCGAAAGTGCAAGATTGATTAGGGAAATGTTTGGATATGCGCGTGATCATCAGGTAAAAACTTTCCATTGAATTAAACATGCTTCCTTAAAGGTCTCTATTAAATTGACTTTACCTAATGCCATCTTTTTGTTTAGCCTTGCATCATATTTATGGATGAGATTGATGCCATTGGTGGACGCCGTTTCAGTGAGGGAACAAGTGCTGACCGTGAAATTCAAAGAACACTCATGGAGTTGCTTAACCAGCTTGATGGGTTTGATCAGCTTGGAAAGGTGATTATCTACTCAAATTATTTCATAGCTTTTTGAAGATTTGCAGTTGGTGAGACAATTGTCTGTGTTGTTTGCATATATTTGGACGTGATTAAATGTGGACCAAAAATGTGTACTAAATTTGTTTTTGTGATTAATAAAATTGACTATTTTAACCAAAAAAAATGTGGACCAAAAATGTAGGTGAAGATGATTATGGCTACAAATAGACCTGATGTGCTTGACCCAGCACTTCTTCGACCTGGCCGACTTGATCGTAAAATTGAAATTCCATTGCCAAATGAGCAATCAAGGATGGAAATCCTCAAAATTCATGCTGCTGGAATTGCAAAACATGGCGAGATTGATTATGAAGCAGTTGTTAAGCTTGCTGAGGTGGGTCTCTCGAATCCTCATCCATGTCCAATCTTCACAGCTAAAATCCTTTGCCTAATGCTTTCATTTATTTTATTGACTTCAGGGGTTTAATGGTGCGGATCTTCGAAATGTTTGCACTGAAGCTGGGATGTCTGCCATACGTGCAGAACGCGACTATGTGATCCATGAAGATTTCATGAAGGTGAGGACTTTTCCATTTAAAAAATCTAGTTAGACGCATGATGTTTATGGTGAATGGAATGGTAATGTTCATTCGGTTAAATTGTAAAATATATCAGGTATGTTTGAAAATAGCTTTTTTAAGTGATTTTACGCAATTCGAGATAAGTGTGTGAGAGAAGTTTTATCTCGACTTGCGTGAAAATGCTTTTTAAGTGATTGCCAAACAAACCCATCATCTACAGTTTCGCATTCACATAGAGGCATGCGTAATCAGAACATCGACACTAAATGCGTCAAAACGCTTGCCTGAAATAATCTTAGCTGGCGTTTTCATGGGCGACTTTTTATTGTGGAGACTAGAGTCCTCAATTCCCACGCCTCCCGACCAGAAAGTTGAAAATTGCTTCTGACTTTACAGTCCAAATTTCCAAAGACGATTCGTTCTATTTATATTCCAATGATTGAATTCCATTTCATCTAATTCCAAATGTCGTGTAGTTTTAAACCTAGGAAGATCGATCTTTTTTGTTTCTCAATCCCATATATGCCTTGTGCCCCCACTACTTGACTTTTTGTCTCTATGCCTAGTTAGAGTCCCACTAGTTAACTTTGTTTTTGTCTCTGTTTCAGGCTGTGCGCAAACTAAATGAAGCCAAGAAACTAGAATCTAGTGCCCATTACAACGCTGATTTCGGGAAGGATTGAAAGCATTATTGCGCATCTTTCATCACCCAAACACTTGTGAAGCAATATTATTGTCTCGCCCCACCCGGCCCCAATCGGATAAAGCTATCTCAGCCCCAACCAATTCCATTTAGCCTTGCATTCCGCACCTCGTATTGTGTGATTTTTGCATTGTATTTCTATATTTTCTCTTTCGATTTCAAATAAAGGAAGAAATTCCTGTTCTTTTGTTAATTATTATTGATTATTGATAGTGAAGTTGTTCTTATTGTTTACGACCAGAGACATGCGACTATAGATTTATATAAACTTCCAAGGCAGCAACGGCGCTAACTTAGAAATTTTTTTTTTTTTTTGGGTGGTCCCGCCGGGGGTTGGGTTCTTTGAGATGGTTCTTGGCCTCAACTACAGCTAACTATGAGCACTACAAATTCCCCAAATGCTAAAGCTAACAATGCTGCATAAATATTGCTTCAATTTATAAATATGTTTCGCAACAATGTCTAGGGATGAGTGCTAGTTTCTCTAACTGATCTCCTTGAGAAGTCCAGTTTCACCCAGTCCACGGTATCTGGCATTTGAACTGCATCCGATAAAGTGTCACCTCCACTGTAATGAATCTAGAGCTTGAAGATGAATCAGTTTATCTCCAGCTGCCAGAACATTAAAACCTGGGGCATGCAACTCTTGAAAATGAGAATGGAAGCTTAGTCAAGTTAAATAAGGGGATCGTACTTGCATGCTTTTATCGGCTCATTCATTAGCAAGAAAGTATCAAATGAAAAAATCTAAGTTCCAAGGAAAAAATATTCAATGAGCATATACTTCTTGCTGATGAAGTTGGAGAAGCTTCCCAATAGAGTTCATCGCCTTCCCAATCAGTTATGACACCTCCAGCGCCTTCTATAACGGGTATCAAAGCAAGAAAATCATAGGGCTGAAACACCATATAATAAAGTTACCGTTAAGCTTGTTTATCCCCGTATAAAAAAAAAAGTTGTTTAAGCTTGGATGGGAAGAAAAGTTCAGAGGAAAGAAAATGGGAGGAGAGAAAATGAAGAGAAGAGAAAAGTGAAAAGAAAATATTATCATCCATCTTATTTGAATGGACGAAAGAAAATAGAAAGAAAAGAAAATGGGTAAATAGTTAAATGACTAAAATATCCTTAAATAAAAATATTTTAGTAAATAGTTAAATAAATAAAGTATCCTTGAAATATATCAAATATAATAGCAAATTAAATATTATAATGAAAAATTATATTAATATTAATATCATTAAATAATTTGAAATCAAATTATTTATTAAATATATGTTTTCATGTTATTATATTTCAAAAAAAATAATTTCGATAAAAATATATCATTCTAAAAAAAACTAAAAATAAATTAGATGTTAGAATATATTTTAAAGATTATCATTCTAAAAAAAATTATAATCAGAATTTTAAAAAAGTTAGATGTTAAATTTAATAGTTTAAAATGAAAAGAAAATAAAAAACATGTGGATAGATAAGGAAAAATAGTTTTCTCTCCATGTGTGGAGAGAAAAGTTGGAGAGAAAATGTGATGGGACCCACACCCCATTTTCTCTCCAACTTTTCCTTTCTTCCATTTTTTCTCTCCCATACAAGTAGGGGAAAACTCATTTCTCCCCTCATTTTCTCTCCCAGTTTTTTTTCCTTCCTCATTTTCTCTCCATACAAGCAAGGGGTAAGCTTCAGTATTGCATGGGATGCCTTTTCCGAAAGGAACTCATAAGCGAATTGAAATTATTATAACCTTTTTGGCTCCATATATTATGGGACTTAAATGCTTGTTCATTTCCTTACAGAACTTAACATTGACCTTAAATAGAGACATTCAACTAATGAGTAAAAGCACCCGGTTATTGTTTCAATCATCTCTCAGTTAAGCTTTGGTGAAGTTAAAATGAGATTTTGTTTTTTGGCCAGAAGAGTTAATGAGATTCAAGAGTGAAAAATGCAACCAAAGGAGATGACGCAATTTAGCTAACCTTCAGACCGGACTCAACAACAAGATCTACAAAGCCAGAAGCCAGAAGTGCATATGCATAGCAGTCGCAACCATATAACGGAACTTTAACCTGTTCATCATCAGAAAACGGAAAAAAAAAATGATTAGTATGCCAACGAAACACATAGTAAAAAGAAAATTGAATTGTACCATCACTATCAGATTCAGTCACAATTTTCACTTGAGAAAATTCACTCCTCAAAGGGTGCCACAGATAACATGCATAGGTGATAGAGATGACTCGTGCAAAAGGCGGAGTAAACCATACAAGATATGATAAAATAAAAAGGCAAGTGGAATATTGTGTCATACAAAACACTGATAATTGATTCATTAAAATATAAAGAATCAATTTTGCTAGGGGAAAACACTGTGAGTCTCATACTGGATTGTGAGTAAATATTTCATTTTCCCAAACATTCATTTTAAGAAGCAACGATGCTATGTGCCACCTTGTTTCTAACACGGACAAATGCCTCTTCTGCATCTCCACTGAATAGATGTGGACTTGTGGTATACCTAAATAGGGAAAATTCTGCTATCGGTTAGACTCGCAATCCTACATATATTATGTAAAAAGGCTGCAGATAAAGGATAAGTGACGACTCTTTCGTTTCAAGAATCTCCCCTTGATCAACAAACCTTTAATAAAAAAAAAGTTCACTAAAGAAAAGAAGAAAGCATACAAGTAAGCATGAGAAAGATTTGCACAAGTACGTGAGGAGACTTCCTGTCCATTGAGCCTAGTTTTCTTTCCAGATATTCCAATCCATCTCTCTCTTAATACAGGCTGATCAATTATGCCGAGGATCTGATGAAAGGAAACCGCACTTAGCGGAAAGTTTACAACTCAAATAAATCTCGATGATGCCAAAATATATATATAATTAAAAAAGTTCGTGATGTAGACAATTAATAAGACATACACCTTCATTCTCATTTACTTCATTTCCACATCATAATGAATCAAGAGAAAAGGTCAGATAAATTTATGATGACAAAGAAATGATGATGAAGATGGTGAAATATGTGGTTTGTCTTCATTTATTGGAAAGAAACATCAAGAAATGTGAATTGGGGGAAAAAAGCAACCCTTCTAATCAGATAAAAGCAACCAAGTAGAAGAGATCCTTACAGGTTTACCATTCAGTAGAAGAGCGATGAGGGTACCAAATAAGGGTTTCCCTGAAACGCTTGCAAAATAAGATGACATGATGAAATTTTAGAACTCCATAACAAAAATAAAAATTTAGTTATGACTAAAGAAAATTACCGGTGATAAAGCTTTTTGTCCCATCAATAGGATCCAAAACCCAAACATAGTCTGCACTACTTTGTTTACACCTCCACCCTTTTTCCTCTCCATAACTGCACTTTTTGTAAAAAATTCAGACACGTACTCTATTTAACTACAGAATGTACCATTCCATAGATAGCTACGAGTTATTTCATCGAGTTGCAAATGGATCTTAATAAAATCATTTCAACATGCACACCCTCGCTCATCATAGGATTCCAGTTATTACTCTTGTCATATGAGAATGCAGTAAACATTTCTACAAGAGTAAGTCGCTTTCAGTCAACTTGGCATCTATACACAGGGCACTAAGAAAAAAAAGGAAGGGCAAAGATATACTAAATCAGTTACATCGCATGAGAAGGAAAATGCTCAAGAATGATGGAAACCATAGCCTCCTCAGCAGATTTATCAGCGATTGTCACGGGACCTGCAAACGTCAAGTAAGATGAGACGACATCATCCAATAAAAAGATTGGGAATCATTTTAATTTGTCTTGAAATCAATTAAAGTTTCGAGTCTCTCAAAATTTGAAAATACTCGAAACCTTTCAACATTTGCTAAAATACTAGTTCGGCAAGCAAAACAGAAGAACCATAGATAACTCCATTCCAAAAAGAAAGAAAATAAATCCTCAAATACTTACTAGAATCATCTTTATCGAGAATATCGAATTTCTGTCTGAAATACTTGCGAATAACTTGGCCAGCGGCATCGGCGACCTTGTTCCCAACCTCAATGAAACGATCGATTTCGGACTCATTTATTCCGAAGGGGAAGGAGTGGCCTCCGTTGGAGCCGGAGGCCATTACTGTGGTGGAAGGGAACTTGAGTCGAACAGAAGGAAAGGAGGTGCGATTAGAAGAAAAAGAAGAGGGATAGAAAAATGTAGGGTTCAGAGAAACAAGGTGGGACTGAGAAAACATTGAAGCAAAACAGAGACGAGAGAGCCCGCGAAAGTGAGAACCAAGGAGTGAGGCAAGCGGGAACTGGTGCTAAAGAGAACGATCCAGAATGATCCAGTTGACATAAATGTTGAACTAGCCAGCTCCATCTCGGTACTTTTGTGGCCCGCCCATGACAAAGCTACTGTTCAGTTCTAAATTCAATAAATTATCCTGAATAATTGAATATATAAATTAAATTGATGGGCTAGCGCACTCTATTTATAGTTATAGCCGTTTCACAGTTATAAAAATACTAATATCTCAAATTTCTTTGTAAGATTTTAGTTCTATATTTTAAAAAAGTCTGAATTGAAGTCAGAGAAAGATTAAAAATTTGAAGACAAAATTATTCATAGAAGTTGTGTTATTTTTATATCGGGTTTCACCCAATTTACAAATTATAATGTTGAGGAACAACAGCTGAAATTAAAATTAATCTCGACTAACGAGACTTTAATTGAAATACACTCTTTTTCGTTGGGAAAAAAGAAATAAATATGCCCTTTTCATGAAAGCAACATCATAAATCAGTTGGGATGCATGTATGCACGCATACAAACATTTAAGCAAACACAGCTAGCCATATATTAAACATACATCCGATCTGAATTGCTACATAATTTTTTTTTAAAAAAAAAGTGACACAAAACATGCACATGTAGAAGTAAAATTACATTAAAAAAAATTACATATATATATAGCAGAAAACTGAGTAAAGCATGTATATTGATAATGAGCAGGACGCAGAAGCAAGTGGGTGATTCTCAGTGATGTGCGCCCGGCAACTTGTCTTTGATCTTCTCCATGAAACTCCTCTTCTCGTGGTGATCATGCGAAGGGTCGTGGTGTTTTCCGGCAGCACCAGTGGTGGTGGTGGCGGCCGTAGGATTTGGAAGTTGGCCATGACCAGTGGCAACCGTTGTCGTATAGGTACTTGTAGTTGTCGTCTTCACGTGGCCTTGATTCTGAGGATAATGTATACCTTCTTCTCTTTCACCACCACCTCCTCCCATTATTCCTCCCGGTAGCTTCTCCTTTACTTTCTCCTTCAATCCTTTCTTCTTCCTCCTCCCGCCTTCTCCATCGTCCTCTGACTGTTTAATTCAACGTACATAGAACATTATTAATTCACACAGACCCTCAATACACATATATATATATATATAATGTACAAGTTAATGCAAACGGAAATCATCCAAATTAAAACGCCATTCAGAGTATAGTGAATCATGTGTGTGTGTGTGTGTGTGTGTTACCGAGCTAGAGCTTGAGCTGTTGGAGCGACGAGGCACTCCGGTGTGATGCTGTTTTGTGTGATCACTCATCAAGTCCCCCACCGTCGTACCGCCACCGATACCTGTTCCCTGGGTTGCTCCCCCACCGTAAGTCCCTGTACCATACGTGCCAAATCCACTGGCATTCGTTCCCGTTACACCGCCGTGGGTCCCAAAACCGGTGGTGTGAGTTCCTATGGTGTCGGTGGCTTGAGAGCCGTAGTGGGATCCGGCGGCAGGAACGGTGGTGGCAACACCGGTTAACTTGACGGGGTTGCCGTGCTCGTCGGTTAACTTGACGGGGTTGCCGTGCTCGTCGGTGAGCTGGATGGGATTCCCACGTTCGTCTCGTAGCTGGGCTTCCGCCATTTCGATCGTTCGTAACAAATCGTAGAGCTTAGTACGTAGGAGTCAAGCAGTCTGGTGTGGTATATATTAACCACGAAGGAGGTGATATGCTTTTAAATTAGGAGAATCAATGGCGGTGAAGATTTTGCATGCAGACCTGGTAAGCACACGTGGGGAAGGAACAAACGAGACATAGCCACCTGTTGCCACGTATGAGACTTGAGAACACGTGTCACTTGCTGGGCATCAGAACGGGCATGTTTATCCGCCAATTTTTTATGGCTCGAGTGGAAGCATCCGATGTGTTCGTATTGATTTTGTTCATATTTTGGTAATTAACAAGCTTATATAATCCCTCACTTACTATTGGGATATTTTGGTAATTAACACATTTCCCTGATTTTGTACACATGTACTCGGGGATGAGTACTCCAAGTTTGAGAAATGGCCTTCACTGTTCAAGGATGAGTGGATCAGGTTTTAGAAACATCGATGAAACCTAAACAAACCTAGTTCGATTGTTAATTCATATTGAACTTTAAAATCGAAGCTTGTTTATTGGGTTTGGTTGGATACTAAGTAATTTTCCTCTATAAATATATAAGAGATTGTCTCATAAAACGCAAAATGCTTTTCTAAGTATTTTCAAACTAGCTCAAGAATTCAAAATATCAAGTAAATTATAAATTTCATAAAAAGTTTAACATGAAAAATAAAAGGTTCGATGGTGAAAAAAGAAAAAGAAAAATAAAAGGTTCTATACAATTTCTTATGAAGTCACATTTTATATCAAAAAGTGATAGTATCATCATAATTCATAACAAAAAATTAATGCGTGTTCCAATGACATTTGCATTTGCTTTTAGCCTTTCCTAATCGACCAATTTTTAAAGCCAAATCAAAATAATTGACATCGCCAAACAATACATGAAGACCATTGCCCAGCAACTCCCATAGGGTAAGTGGCATGCAGTTTCGGCATTTGGAAGATCCATAGACAACAAAATATCATTGGGATATGTGTATTATATCCTTCAATAAACAAATTGATCTGTACACAATGAAAAAAAGACCCCTGATCCCAAAACACTAACTTGATTACATTCATCGAATCCTTCTGTATGCTTTCCACATTTCTTCTTTACAGATTAACTTCAGCCTTTACTCCGGTTGAAATCATAGATCGGTGTATGAAGATGCTCAAAAATCAGAGATTGATGAATGACATCTTGCCCTTTACAATCCTGCGTCTGAGGTTGCAGAGAAGATCGACAAGTTGAATCTGATTAAAAGGAGGATAACGCATACAAGTCAGAGAAAATTGCTTATGTCTAGCACGCTAAAGTCTTTACTATTTAGACTAGATGATGAGGCATGTTAAGGTTTCAATTTGAATTTCGGCTGCATGGGAAAACCAATCCAATTAAATCCGGAGGCAAAGCTATCCCTTGCTACAAATGGAAAAATAGATAAACATCATTTCCTTCTGCTAATACTCCGTAAGATAACAAACAAAATAGAGAGAGAGAGCAACTTACAGCTTAACAGCCAAGAAACAGCTTAGTACTTGCTAGATCTTGCCCAAAAGAAGCCCTTCTTTCTTGTAGGGTGATTATCAAACAAGGTTCTAGAAGATCCCTTTGAGCCAAATGAAAAGTGTCGCCTTAGAAAGGGCTTCCCGAAAGAGCTTCTCCCACTGGAGCTGGATTCCATCCTGGGACCTTTACCTTGGCGCCCTCTCCCTCTAAAGTGACCAAACACGGCAGAATCATCATCAACATCACTATCCACAACCCGGTTCCTTGATTTCCTGTTTCTAGCCTTCAAATCCATTTCAGCTTTCAAAGCTTTTTCTGAAAGCTTAAGAGTTTGATGCTCACCAAAAGTGCAAACTGGGCATGCCGGATCATACTTGTTAATCTCAGGTGTCATACTCTCCAAACATTCAGCATGATAGACATGTCCACATACAAGTACCGCAACTACTGAAAGGTCATTACCCGCAATTATCTTTTGGGTGCTCCAAGAAGACTTCTCAGATAAAAGCTTAGAGCATACACCACATGCTTGCAAATCAACAGGTGAAGCTACAATCTGGCTACTGGATCTAACCAACCTTTCACGATTAAAACCAAAGGACTCACTATCAAATGACCATCTTTCTCTATGTGAAGGACCCATCAGCTCAGAAAATCCAGGTATAGACCAACCATCAGAGGATTCACCATGGGAGCGCCTACATGATTCATTGCTCCATGAAGGAAATGCTGGCGTTTCTTCAGACATAGATAAGCTGCTTGGTGACTTAAACCCTGGCATTTGGCTATCAGAACCTTGCCATGGTAGCTGGTGTCCTGGGGAATGGCATGGCCACCTTACTGTGGTTGAAGTGGACGGAGGCAGGTGACTTTGAGATGACAAAGGAGATGCTGACAGTGAAGTTGAAGGCAATGAAAGTGACGGTTTTGCAGGAGATGGACATGATATTATTGGTGATTCTGCCAACCCCTTCACCTGAAAATATCCATGCATGGATGGTTTGTCAAACATATCACTTGCAACAAGTAAGCAAAAGCGTAACACAAGTTCCTTCACTACTGTAAGCTCACCTGATCGACATTCACATCCATGGAGGCGTTACTTGAAATAAATTGTTCTGTGATGAACATAATAACCATGTCAAATAAAATAACATTAACCAGTTCAGAGATTTAGTATTCAACAGTGAACCATTCACAACTATCAGATTACAGACATTTATGGAAAGTTAAATGTCTTGCATGACACAGATGACAGCAATAATTCTTCAGCAAAATCTAATTTTTACTAAACCACCAATAAAGAACATGACTATTTCATAGTTAATTACTGTTTGGAAGAGCTCCTCTGCATGTTTGTAATTACTCTAACAATTGCCATCAGCAATATTATCAATGGTTGACATAGATTAATGAAGCAGACAGAGCTTATTTGATTCCATCATTGGGCATAGAATCAGATAAATCAACAAGAATCAGGCCACTATGCTGCAAGGGGAAGCATCAGAATGCCATCATAATGAAGCTAACAATAGATCTCATATCATCTCGTCCAGATGGTATCAAACCATGGTAAACTTAGAACTTTTTAATTGATTTGAATCTAACCATGGATTATGAGTAAAACATCACTTTGGATAAAACTAAGCAACTTAAAAACGGAGGATTTGTATCTTAGTTAAAATAACTGTTCATTTAGAGTCAGTTTTCTTCTTCCATAACTGCCATATGCAACAGTACTTGTCTGTAATAAAATAGTTAGATTAGCTTAAGTTAAACTCCTTGCTCTAGATTTAAATGTATCAATTTCACATCTTCCACACAGCTTCGATTGCAAGTGTCATTCAATTCAATAGAGTGTCCACAGATCTCATATCTAAGATAAATATTTACAGAATAATATGAAACTGCGGGCTTAATGAAAGTTACCTGGAGTTGATGTCCTCGCCTGTCCAGCAGATCCTTCAGAAATTGGTGATTTCTGCCATCTATGCCTCTGATAGTTCTGCAACGGGCTTCCTTCCTCTGATGCATAAGTTGATTCATTCTTATTTTCAGATCCATCATTCCGGCTGATACCATCAGAAAACCAATTTATAGAAGTATCTTCACCAGCTACACGCCCTCGATGATCCCAACGAAAGCTCCATGTTGGAGAGTAGCGAATGTTCCTATGCAATATTTCATTAGCTGATCCACTCTGTATGGTTTTATCTCTGGCAGCAACACAACAAGAAGCACCCATTCTTGAAAAGATAACAGTTTCTGGCTTGTTATATTAGCACAACCACCAATCACATCTCCAATTACAAATATGCGCATTAAACTGTGAACACAGTTGTTTGCCTGCAATGGCAATGAAAAATGTACATTATCAGTTTAGATGATTAATGAAGTAACTGTTATAAGTACACTCGGAAAAAAATAAACAAGCCCACACAGATTTCGACATCTGTATCATAAATTGAAATCCGCTGTTTCTTTGACATACACTTTACTGAGCTCAGAGGCCATCACAGATTACAGCATCCGGAGGAGTCAGAAACAAAATCTCAATACATAGACTCCAAAAAAGGAGCTCAAAATCAGAAAAGCACGGACAGTGGTGAGAGACTGAGGAAAGTTCATCGAAATCCATATGATTTCAGGTTTCGAAGAATTTTTCATGCAAACAAGGGGGGAAAAGAAACGAATATAAGTAATCACAGTTGCAACAACAATCTTAACATAATAGACAGCAAAATTAACACAAACAGTTTAACAGAGTAATTTGTACAGAGACAGAAGCACATCCACATAAAACTATTCTACTCTCATAATCAGCTATGCCACCAACCTCAAATAATAAAACAAACAAATCGCAGGACTTAAACAGCATCAACTAACAAAAAAATCCGTGAAAAATGAAGATAAGCGCCGAGAAACAGATGCAATCTGGTCCTCATAGAGGAACTGCGAGTGAGCATAAATCTTGAACAACAAACAGCCCAAAAATATGAAAAAAAATTCACCATACTGAAAAGTCACAATGATCCGAAATAAATGCAAAAATAACGGAATTTCAGTCAAAACCGACAAAGTTTCCATAAAAATAATAATAATAGTGTATTAAACAAAGAAAGCCCTCTATAATATCTCCCACATATCTTCATCGCAATATGCATCTCCGTATACAAAAAAACTATGATCGAACCACACGTGATCAAGTCATACCTTTCCTGAAATAAACCCGCCAGCTCGCAGTTAGAGTTGGACAGGGAAATTCTAGAAAGAGAAAGAGAAAGAGGGAGGGATGGTTGAGGAGCGAGAGTGTGGCTGAGTGATGTTTGGTGTTGCAGCGGAGGGAAGAGAGAGAGAAGAGGACGAGGGAGAGGGGGGGCGCCTTCAGACGGTAAGACGTAACACCGTTACATAGTGTCCGCAGCACTGTTCTTCTCAGTGGGGGCGATCACAGTGACGGAGTTAAGTGATGCGCGGTATACGAATTTGTGCCACGTCGGACTAAAGTTCTTTTTCGCATTGATTTACTTATTATATTTATTTCTCTTCCCAAAAACAAAAAAGCAGTCGTACTTATATTAATTGTTATATATATGTTTCGATTTCCCGGTAAGCGAAAAAAGAGTTGACACCTTTCCGCATTTCCTCTGGGCTGTTGCTCTGCTGATGTATGCCAACCCTTAAAATATGGAAATTGATTAAATTTAATTTAATAATTTAGTGACACGACGAAATTTTGTTTCACAAATTTGCAGGAATTGTTAATTCTTTTAAAAAGTAGATAGTTCCTTGAAAAATAAATAAATAATTTATATGATGGATTATATTATATTTTTAATTTAATTTCAATTTTTAACAATATCATTTTAATTTCGTGATCAAACCTACTAGATCAATAGTAACTTTTTTAAAAAAATAATAGAAATGAGTAATTTTTTATGGATATTGTTGCCTATACATATAAGTTTTGATGCAGTTAATTTTAAATTATAAAAATCTTACTTATTTCCCAGTTTTTAAGCCGAGGTGCACTATTTCTAATTTTAAAAGGCATTATTATTTATTAACGACCTCACATAATTTCTTTTTTAAGGGAAATAAGAAGCTAGCGGTAACAAATAATATATTAGTTTTTTTTTTTAATTGAAAAGGATGTGCGTGTGAAAGAGAAGGGAATATTGGTGGGGTAAAAAGGTTAGGGGCGGGAATGTCTTGTGCTGTACTCGGAGTGGGCACTACGCATTCCATGCCTTTTCATTGGTGTTCAGAAAAAAAGCTCACAAAAGCATCCTAAAAATTAATATTTTCATCGGAGATGCTTCAAGAAAAATAAAGAAATTAAAAAAAAACAAAAAGCAGTAATTCTCTCCGATAAATTCCTTTCTTGCAATTTTCAGATTCCTTTTTCATCCCCCTTAAATTAGTTAAATATCAAACTTTCGTTCGAAACCCATAACACATAAAGAGAGTGACACATATCATCTAAAATTTATAAAAATAATAGTCGAACAATATAAAAGTTGAAATCACTTGAAATAAAAATTATAGATGAAAATGATAAATGAAGTCAAACATATTTAGACCACACATGATTGGACTAGATGTATATTGCCATGACGAAGAGCTATATTTATTT
>QFDD01001496.1:0-27243 GCA_006871305.1 Vachellia collinsii | reverse complement strand
ATATTCCAATTCCGTAGATTATTCAGAGCGTTGGTTCATATGAATTAGCTGGTAAATACTTGGATATCGATCGTTTGTTGACCGGAGAAATTAAAGTACGAATAATTAATTAGTTAATATACACAATCATGTACATATATATATATATTAGATGGCCTTCAACAGAGAAGATTCAACGAGTTTACGGTATGCTAACTTTGTCTGATCTTAAAAAGACGAAAGCCTCCGAATTTTGATAAGACTACACTAATATATATATTACACTGTTCCACAATTAATTTCTTTCTTTTTTTCCAGATCGATGCATTACACGACCCAGTCGGCTTGCAGAGGAAATTGATCCATCGTTATTGGGTCTGAAGAATAATAGCCACCATCAAAGAAAGGGTCTTGGATATTGTTGATGGGAAACTGATCAGGGACAGGAGGATCAATAATATTATCATCATGGTGGTGGCGAAGAGCACTAATGTTCATGAGCAAGTGGTCTCTTTGTTCTTGCACCTCTGAAACCCTTGCTTTCATGGCTTCCACCTCAACCTTGAGCTCTTGAACCATCTTCTGCAGCTGCTGGATAGCACCTGCACTGCCATACACTGGATCCCTCATCCTCGCCATTGCCTCGTACACTATAGCTTTCACTGAATCCTCCCTCTTCGTCTCCTCCACCATCTTCATCATTCATGTGTGTGTGTGTATCAGAAAACCAGTCAATCAAAAAAGAAGGTGTGTATATATGTGTGTTCAAACTTCGAAGATATATGCATTCTTGTATGATAGGTATACCTGAATCATTTTGATGACGTTGCTAGCGCCGAAGATTCTGTGGACTACGGCGAACTTGTCGAGCTCGTCGGCCGGAAAGTATGGTGCGAGGAGGCATTTGCTGTCACATCTCCGGCGAAGCATCCTGCAAGCTGCGCATGGTTGGTGGGGTTTCGCTTCCATCTTCTCCGGAATAGAGCTGAGACAGGATGTGGCGTAGATAGATATTTATATATATATATATATATAGAGAGAGAGAGAGAGAGAGAGAGAGAGATTAGCTGCTGAGGTGGGAGGATGAAGTTGTTACGTATTGACAACCATAATTAGAATGTTAGTTTCCTTCTAAATACGTGTATATAATATTAATAGATTTATTTAGTTTAGTATTATTTACAGAATTAGTTTAATGTTTTAAATTAACCAGTTGTTGCAATAAGCATTACTATTTTTTATTTAAAAAACATGTGAAACATTTTTTTTATTATCTTATTGTCTGTCAAACATGATGATCTCCATCTCCGATCAAACAGGACAGAACAAATAAAAACTTGAGAAAAAGTATCCTTGTAAATGCACCGACAAGGAAATTAGTTAGAAAATGCTCCTACCATATCTTTATGGAAAAATGGTAAACAAAAACGAAGAATTTAGGAGCAAACAGCGAACAATCGTAGGCACCAAGTACTAAGAGGCGGTTATCACAATGAAAGGTGCTCTCTATGTCAGAATATAAGGTTTTAGTCTAAGTTCGTACGAGTGAAAAAATTGTAGCTTTGAAAGAATTACTTTTGCTACACTCAATAATGCTCAAATCTAATTCAATTATTTTATTATATATGTAATATAATATATCTTCGATTTTAAATATAAAATTTAACTAGTAGTGTATATTATATATATATATATATAAACAGAGAGAGAGAGAGAGATGTCGGTCGAAAAAGGAATGGAGTTGGAGTCTTCAAAGGTGAAGGTGAAGGAGAAGGAAAGACAAAAGGAGGGATTGATGCATTGATGGGGTTTGTGGAAACAGGGGAGGGAATATATTGACATGTCATAGGCTCAATTTGAGATTTTCTTACGATAGGCTACGCGGACCAGTGGCTTCTTGCTATTCCTCACTCGTCACTGTCCATCCTGTACCCGAGCCTCATATTCAACATATCTCCCACCAATTTGGTACCTCTCCAATCCACAAATCTAGATCTATCTTATTTAACCTTCTACTCACACAAACCAATATATATATATAATTAGATAATGTAAATAACAATTTCTTTATTTATCCATGTCATAAAAAGATTCTTCAGATTTTTATGCCGACTTTCGAGAGTGTAACACAATCTTTCTCCTTTTATTCATGCTTGGGATCAATTATAAAATACAAGCAGCGTTTGTACGGAAATAAAAAAATTAAAAAAATTAAATATTTTAGATATTATCAATTTGAACTTGTATTTTTAGAAATAACTTTTGTGTGTGATGAACAGGAGTATTAATTTCAGATGCAAGGTCACGCCTTCTTCTCATCTGTGGCCCCTCTCTTAACAGCTATCATTTTCAAGGTATCCCAGTTCAAAATAGTTGGAACTTGGGGCTGGTGAATATCTAGAAAGATTGCATACCAAGAAATTCATTGTTCCTTTGGTCAGACTTCTCCTTTTACTATCCAACCTACATGTTTTTCAATCAAACAATGGAAAAGCCATCGTCCCATATACAGTAAAAATAAGGAATAAAGACCAATCGTTTGAAAGCAATAGTCTCATTAGTTATTACGTATAATAAAAAAATATTCATACAGTATATAGAAGATGTATTAGTTGTTTGAAACTCATAGCTACAGCCGATTACCTCGTAACCTAGTAGTATGAGAGCTCCCCTAAGTAAGAGGCTGTATTCTTGTAACCCCATGCATTACTATCAACCCTTCAAATGCATCTAGTCACTCATCATATGATATCCCTCACTCCAAAGTAATTAGAGGGTGATTCCCTCATCATATGAATTTGAATGAGTACAAACTCCCAGAGAATCACAAAATAACCTCATCAACATAGTGCATGAGGCTCTCATCAGATTCTCTAAGAGAAATAGGAAATTAACCCACACTTACAGTTTTAAAGAAAGACATCTGCTATTGTCAAGGAACAATCTTTTACGATGAAAAGTTGTTTAACTCTACTATTAATTTTATTATTTTTTATTATTAAACTATGGAACCGGTCAGGAATTGGTGTATAATACAATCAATAGTATTGTTGTGTAGTATTATGGTATATCCTTTTTCCCACTCTTCACGTCCTATCATTGAAAATTGAAAAGAAAAAAACAAAAGAGTTAGCTAGCTACCGCTTGACTGACTCAGCTTCATATGATACCACCCTAACCAATCCTTGACTGCAACACATGGAATTCAAAGCTTCCATCAATGAGCCGCTCTATCGTTTCTACATGAAAGACCATCATCTTCAAGTTAAACATGTTCCGTATGAGGACTTCTCTCATCTTGTCTATAATCTTCTTCGTTTTGTTTTAGTAGTACCTGGAAAATGTGCATTAGCATGTTTAATCAAACTACAGACTGAGTCTGCATAACAGAAAAGGAACGGAAAGAAACAAAATAAGAATAATGCAGCCTAATACCTTAAGAGCACTAAGTTGACACCGCCTCTATCAAATAAGCAGGAAAAGTAAAATTTCCAAAGTATTTGTTATTAAATTCTATAATGAAACGCACATGAGGTGAGGTAGTGTAGAGCTTTCTTTTCAGACGGTTTATTTATAACATACCAAGCTTTAAAAATTCTTCTATAGTCATGTTCTAATTGAAGAATTAGATAGCGGAAATCCTCTCTCTCCTCAATATATATGCGTGAAATGATGGAATCTGATTCAAGTGTCTAACGTATGCTGGTCACAAATATGACTCATCTTTCGAAATACAACTGTGTCAGCTAACAAAACCTAGCTTGACCATTATGTTTGTTTTCTGATCCTGTTGCATAAATGGAATGAATTAGTCCAGCAGGTATGATAGCGGAAAGAAAAGTTAGGATTTTTTCGCTCTTTTTAATGGTACAAGACTATTGCTACCCCCACCCTTCCCCTCTAAAACATGATTGAATCTCCACAGGGCCTCAGAGCAGGGGACAAGAGCAGTAACATAAACCAAAGGAGAATAAAGAATCGGAAACGAAAACGGTGACAATAGAAAACACAATGAAAAAGAAAAGCCTACTTCAATCTAAAACGTTTACACATTCTCCCAGAGACCGAATGTGAGAGAGGTTTTATTTTCTTTCCTTTATGTATTTATTTGTATATTTTTTTCTTCACGAAAGAGCAATATATGAGAGGAAAATAGAGTTAAGACAAGACCTCTTCTTTTAAGTTCTCAAACCAAATGCAGTCCTTCTCTTTGTTCCTTCCTTCTTCATCTTTAGAAAGTTGGAATCTATAAGATTTTCAAGGGATTTTCCCTTTTTATTCCGAACTCTTCCTGCTTCTTTCAAAAGGTCATATAGTCTTTTCCTTTCATCATCAACATCTGGATTTGCCGTTCCAAGCTTTTCTTCTCTCATTTTCAGTATCTGCTCCAATATCTCAATGGCATCATCAACTCTGCGTGTTTCACACCAAAAACCACAAGACAAAAAAAATTACTTTTAACCCATAAAGAAGTAATCAAGTCATCACATGTTCAGAAGCTCAGTATTCCACTGATCACTAAACAAGCTGGTTTCAATTCCCCCATGAAATAACTATGAAATAATGATTAAGGATTACCTCCCCATGGCATCATAAGTTGCTGCAAGGTTGCTATACACTCCTAGAGTGTCCAAATGATGTGTCCCACACTCCTGTTCCAACACCTCTCTTGCCTCTTCAAAAAGTTTGGCTGCCTCTCCTATTCTGTACAGTTGCACACAGGCCAGCCCCATTTGGTTCAACAAAACTCCAAAAAAGGCAGAGTTCCTCTCCCCACTAGCCCTCAGCTTAGTGATAGCACTTTGAAAATAGTCATGAGCCTCCAGGAACCTCCCTACCGTGTAGAACATCACAGCCATTTGCGCTTCAATTCCTGCGATCGTCCTATATTGTCCAGGGTGATCCTCCAATAACTTCATTGCCTTCTGCAAGAGCTTCAGTGCCACTTCAGGCTCATTGAGACCATCATATATGGCAGAGATTTCAGTTAACCCACTGGCAATCTCTTCAGGGGTGGTTCCAGGAACAGGTTTGCTGTATATTCTCAAGGCATTTTCACAGTAGGATTTTGACTCTCTTAATTTTCCTGTCTTGTAGTAAAGGTCAGCAAGGCGAATGTATACTAATGCCACAGAACCATGGTTCTCACTTCTAGTGGATTTGAACACAGTAAGAGCTTTCTGATACGCAAAGACAGCCTCGTCAAAACGACAGAGTGATAAGTAAATGTCGCCAATGCTAACATCAATAGCAGCAACTTCATTCTCTTGTCCATTGGCAATCATTGATACGCTGGCCAGGACAAGGTGCTCAAGTGCTGATTCATAATCTCCCTTTGCATCACATATGAGAGCCATAAGGCGCCGATCAGCCGCTTCAGGAAGGGAAGCTGGGGAGCTATGCTCCCTGTGAATTTCAAGAGCCTTCATGCAGAAACTCTCTGCCTCAACAAATTGCATAGCTTGGACATGGGCTTCAGCTAAGTACCTACCACAGGAACCAGTTATTGTGGGCAAATTTCAACACCATCTCAATAGATTTTGTAATTATTCTTCATCAAAAATCATCATGTGCAGGAAACTAATGTTGTTAACCAAATGAACAACAAATAAACAAAGCGATAACAAAATTAATCATAAATAATTTCATTCGACAGTTCTCCCAACCATATTGTCTAACATCACTCTCTCCATTTACATCATCAACATTCATTTTGTTAATAGAGAGGATCAAAAGACTTGAATGATAAAGCATCTTTTTTAGATTACTCAAAAGGTAATTAAACACCATTAAGTAGAAAATACCATCCTTGATTGAAAAATAATTTAAACCTCAATGATCCCAATGGACAAAATTATTTTTATAATAATACGGGCAAAGTATGATTAACTCAAATCTTAAAGCTAACTCCATGTAAAATTAGTATTTCTTCCAATCAGTGTGCCAAAAAACCATAATAACATAAACTAACAAAAATGGGGCCAAGGGAGCCAGACCACCAAAGTCAAATTGAGAGAGAGAGAAAGAAGATGGCGATAAATCGATTTGGATAAAAACAAAAGGACCTAATCCATGCGAATTTACATATTAGTACTTTTATAAATAATTTAAAATTTTGACAACTCTTTATTCTTTAGTATTATATTATCCAATATGAGTAAATATTTTAATAAGCAACATATATCACATCCACCGACCGGACCAGGGTCCACCGTCCGGCATGGATGGATAAGGTGGGGAAGACTCAATATGAGGTATAATGCCATGATTACTTTATTAGTATAATTAGAAAATAGTTTTGGAGGAAAAAATAAATAGAAAATAGTTCCTTATATATATATATTTTTAACCCAAGAATTTCTTAATTGGCAGATATATGGAAAACCGAATACATCAAGAGATATATATTTTTGTTAATTATGTTCCACGGATTAAATGAGATGTCGAACTGAAAGGGACAGCATCGACTTTTTGTTCGGCATATTATAGAAGTATATATATGTATTTTAAAAAAAAAAAGACTATATACCTGCAAGTCTCAGCGACTCTCGGGTCGGACTTCCCCAAAGCCTCCATTTGGATCTTCAATCCCGAACCGTAACACTTAATAGACCGCTGCAGCTGCCCAATCATCGAATATGTATCCCCTAACTGCATGTACCCGGAGAACTTCGCCATGGCGTGATCCGACCCTTTTCCAGGATCCGGAAGCTCAATGGACCGCTCCAACTCGTGAATCGCCTCTCCGAACCGCCCCAAACTACTGTAGATCGCCGCCACAACGTGCAAACACATGGCAAGCTCCAGGCCCGGCCCCGAACATCGCTCGAACGATTTGGACGCCCGGATCGCAAGGTCCAGCGCCTTGTTCGGGTTAGCGCCCGAAGCTATCGCGTCTCGGGCCAGCTTGAGAAGAAATGGACCCACGTCTGGGTTGTCGAGGGAGGAATCGTCGGTGATGATCAGCTTTTCCTGTGACTTCTTTAATCTTCGCTTCACGATGGGCGAAGAAGGTCTTTGTTCGCCGCCATTAGAATATTCGGTAACTGAGACCCCGAAAGGCGTCGTATGAGGTGGGGTTTTCACGGCAACTAGTCCGGGCATGGCGTCAAATTGAAGACGATCGGCAGTACACGATTCAATTTCTCCGACTTGGGCTCTGATAAGTAGGGAATATAGAAGTCTGGCGATATAAAACACCCAAAATGAAGAAGAACCAGGGGTGAGATGGCTGGGCCATGGCGTCCTATTGTATATATTAACAATTCGACATGAAAGGAAGAAAGAATCGAGCATGGAATCTTGGAAAGTGAGGTTAGATGATGGAATCGATTAGTGAGGAGGATAGTGGCGGAAGGTTGCTTGGAAGAGACTCCTTATGATCGTTGAGTCTGGATACTTTAATTTGAGAACAATCTTCACAAAGAAAAAAGGTAGGAAGAGAGACACAAAATCCATGATTGAATGCAGAGCAGGGGCGTGTGGCCGTGTATGGGAGTTGCAGAGAGAAGCCTCGATACCATTTCACAGCTTATTGGGACTATTGGATGGATAGAGGACCAAAAGACAAACTGTATTTGGTCTTGAGCATTTAGGGAAATGTTAGTGCAATTTTTTCCATTAAATTTATTTTTATTTTATTTTTAATCCCCTGATCCCAATAGACAAAATGTTCATGTTATTATTAAATTATAGTGGTTAATATCACGAACTTAATAATCAAAATAGGTATGAAACTGAGGAAAAGGTTCCAAATATTGTACTAACCTTTATTAACCATGATCTTGAGGGGAATTCTGTTTGAACAATGAAAGACTAAGTTATCCCTTTGGTAAAATATGAAAAGAATGTGAACTTGACACTGAAGTAAGTGTTTAGGAAATCCCTATAATCACTTAAAAAAGCATTTTCACAAAAACGTGAGATAAAACTTATCTCATTTATTTAATCGAAATTCTACAAAATCACTTAAAATAAGTTAAACCAAACACTCATTATGTTTAAGTTAAGGAAACATCTTGTGAATAAATACTGAAAAGTGAGATATTTATGGGATATTTTCCTCAAGTTACATAACCTTTTTTGGTCCAAAAAAGGTGACATAAGTCACATAACTTTTCAGATAGAAATTGGTTAAAATATGTAAATATTTACTAAATTAGTCAACTAATAAGTAAAATATTAACAAATTTAAGAAAAATAAGTAAAAAAATTGCAATTGAGAAAAAAACTGAAGGTTGTGATGAAGATATATTGCAGACGTGTAAAGGACAATTGGAGGCCATTAATATTGATATACAGAATATGTGTAACTTAAAGTGGAAGGGAGCTAGCTAGCTTTCACTATTAGGACTTTGATCAGTAACGAACTTATAATTCAGTATGATGAGAAATGCATGTTTATGAAAAGAAGCCAAATTTTTCTTTGCGATTAAGCCATCATCATCATGATGAAGCAAATCACTAAAGGCCAAAGAATAAATGCAACAACTTCAACAGTGACTATTATTAATTTGAAACTCTTATATAATGAGATCACAGAGGTTCACATTCCTGTCTTGAAGCCAGAGATTTCAGTTGTATGTATCTCAATGCAACAACCGTTTTGGTTTGGTTTCTAATAAAGTAATGTATCCAGAGAACAATGTGGCTGGCTAATGAGGAGAGTGAGAAGAAGAGGTGGATTATCTTTTTTTTTTTAATATAAAAAAAAATAAAGCTGAGTAGCATGCACCAAGTAAAATGGAACACATCATTTCTCACTTACATTATAGTTTTGGTAACATTGGACTACGATACCACTTGTCAAGTGATATTGATGGTACATGTGGACAACGACTGCAACAAATGATGGAAGAGAGATGGAGATATTGAAGAGAGGAATGTTGAGGCCACTAAAGTTGAAGCAACGAATTAATATAAGGTCTCAAAATTGCTTCCAATGAGAAAACACCGTTTGCTTATAAAAAAAATGTAATCACTAAAAAGTTTTACAATAAAGGAGTTGTATGCAATAACAAATTTTAATGCAAAATAATGACAACATGTTCATATTGCTTACTTGTTATTAAGATTTTTTTTTAGTAATGATGTTTCTTTACTTGGACTTTGTGACGATTGTCTCATTCTAAATGCATAAAAGGGTTGATGTATGAAGGTAGAGAACATTTGATGGTAGGATGTGAGTGGAAAAAAGGGAGAGGAAAATATCAACACCACTATTTGCTCTCAAATTTGCAAGCAAGAGGTCAAATTAGTGGATCCTAAGCCAATTGTAAAGGAGGTTAGCACAAAGAGTGTTGGGGGTGTAAATATGTGACTCAAATTTAGCAAAATCCCCGTTAAGTTGTTAGAAGATTTGTTAAAATTGTATAAATCTGAGGTGAGTCCCTTAACTAATACACAAAAGGTTACTATTCCCTCCATCGATTAACACTACTATAAGATACCCTTAGAGATTGAATTTGAATCTAAGTATAATATTTAAATCTATTTTATATTTCAAATTTATAATATTTTTTCTAAAGTGTCTATTTTTTTTTTTTTGATAGTTTTCTAAAGTGTCTCTATTGATTTCATACATAAGGGGTTTTTATTTAAAGATAGTCATGATGAAATAGTGTATTGTAAGAAAGCCAACCCATATTTATTATAAATAACTAAGTTAACTAAATTTTTAATCTATTTAAATTAGTTATCTAACTCTTATATTAAAGTAGGAAGGGAGTACAACCATTTAATTTTATTTTTGGGTGTAAATTCCAACGTTTTGTGCATCCTGGACCGCCAAATTGAATTATTACATAACCTTTTTTTTTACAACAATTTAAAGATATCCCTATCTCTTTGTCTTTTTTTTCCCCATTAAGCACAGATATCCTCTGATTTGAAGCAATTATTTTCGAAAAAATGTCGGCTGCTAAATATGGACAGCTTTACTGATGATAATTTGAACATTGATTTATTACGTTATGAAAGAGAGTTTGACCCCTATCTTAAACACTATGTTTGCCATCCAAATTCAAAAAAAAAAAAAAATCCATCAGCACGGATTGGCCCAAAAAGCCGTTCACAAGTTACAGGGCCTCCAATAAGTACTAAGCCCATCTTATTCTTTTCCCCTTTTGCTAGAGTTCACATAAGCTCAAGGAATGAAGGGAGGAATAATAAATCGATTGCTTTAATGAGAATCCAGTTTTACAAAATATTCTTGTATTCTTAATATTCCTTTAATTATATATATCCAATTGCTATAAAAAATCCAATAATAATTTTTATTTAACCTATTATTTTCCATTTCTTGTTATCTTCTTAGATCTCAAACAAGCTCGTCATATACCCTGGCATTAATTTTTTTCCATTGACATATGCTAATTACAAATTTCGCAATAATGTTAAAAAAAATACTTATCTCAGTTAAAAACTTCATAGTCATTATACAATTATATTTTTTTTGCCCCTTTTTACAAAAACCTGCCATCTATTTGGAAACATACACTTTAACATAAAGCATTAACCACATTAAGAATATTTTAAAAAGGATCTAAAAATACATTTTTTTTAATTAGAATTTATATCAACATAATACTTATTTACTAATTTACCCTTCATACCAAACTCCTAATTTACTTTTCACCATTTTCAAACTAAAAAGGAAAAGAAAAGAAAAGCGAACAGTAAGAACAATCACAGGGAATTAGAAAGGCAAAAGGATAAAGTTTATTAAGATTGTGCTTGTTTTAATTCAAATGCCACTAAAGACTAAACGCAGTATTTCACATATTCATTAGCTCTTCTCTTCTGAAAAAACAAAGCTTAAGAAGGGTTTATTATTTGGCATCATCGTTTCCCTTATTTTCAATGTTTTTGTTTTATTTCCATGGACATATCATCTTTGTAAAATATGGAAATAAAACTTGTAAAAAGCATTTGATAAATTTGTTTTAAAAATTTTAAATTTAAATTATCTATATAATTCTTTTTTTGGCCAACAAATTATCTATATAATTCTTGAATTATATCATTTATATTATATATATTTAAGTATAAAATATTCACTTGTCAATCGTCTTAATTAAAGATATTTTTAGAGTAAACTTTGTACCATCTGAAAGGTGAAACGGAAATTTCCCCATAGTTTATATGTTTCAGTTTTCGCATATTCCTTGCCTTCTTCCTCTCTCTCTGTCTCTTCACCAACCTCTCAAATCAAATCTCTTCGTTTTCTTCCTAGCTCATAGTGAATCCCGAGACCTCGCCACCTGCAAAATGGCCGACAATTGTGGCTTCATTTCCTGTGAGAAGCTGGATCGCGCCGCCAATTGGCTCGGCACCAGCATGGCCTCCGCCTTCTTCGCTTCCTTGGAAAGATGTTCTTGTATCAACCTCAGCACCATCGATAACGACGACGATGACGGCGACGCTTCTGAACGCCCTCTCATGCTCACCAAGCCCATTTCCCACATCGCCTCTGAGACCGACTCTAAACCCACTGATTCCGCCACGCTTCGCGTGTGACTGCGATTCTCATAGGTAGCGCTGTCAATTTTTTCTCCTCTTTTTCGCAATTTACTAATCTAATAATTTCCTCATGTGTATATAGTGTCCCGATTACGCTTCTGGGTTTTCACCCTTTTCCCTTTTCTTTTCTGTTCGTGGGGGTGTGAGGTTACTATTGTTTATGCTGCCCCTTGAATGTGAATAATTTTGTTTCAACAAAGTTGTGGAAAGAGTTTATCCCTAATTTCAGCAATTCTCTCTCTCACCAACCGATTTGTGGCTCGTATGATCGGCTTTTTTTTTTTAACAATAATCTCATACCAAAGATCTTTTTGTTCCTTACAGTGGAAGTAATACGAAGTTTGTAGTCTTTTAAATATATTTGGTGGATGCAAGTAATCTGGGTAAGTAATTATGGATGGAGTTTTTAGATCTCACTTATCATGTTCGCTTCTTCTTCCCGGTCCAAAAATTTGTGGTGATTGATAGCTTTTTTCCCACACCATGAGTACACTTTATCAGTTTTCTCTGTTCATTCTTGAAATTTCAAGGTAACTTTGGAGGCATGGTGCGTCTATGGTGAGTGAATGAGAGCTTATATTCTGACAACTAAACAGCATCCATCTAATGTTTTGTTCTGAAAATCTAAATATAAATTATCTTGTTGAAAGTTCCAAAGCGCATAAACCCTTTTTCAGCTGCCTAGTTTGAGGCATCTCAATTGAATCATGTAACTTCCAAGCTCATTGCTCCTCGTATACCAATCGTATATGCTTGTTCTTAATCTTAGGAGTCTTGAGCTTATAGTATTACTCCTGAGAGCTGGGCAATCGATTAATTCGCAAAAAATGGTTGACCATCTCTAATTTCCGTGGGATTTGAATGAGCATGAGGTGCCTTAGGAAATAATGATTTGAAATCTTTTTTGTGGGTGGGTCAAGGGGTCCCTCATTTCCTACTCTATAATTTCTTGTGAAATTACGAAACAGAAGACATGCATAGCTGTGGGTATGAACTGTGAAATGACCATACTGCAAAAAGGTTGGCTGGAGGTTTTATGCAACTTTCCTTTCCTGACATTTTCTTCTCTTTTGCGATAAATTCTTACAGTTAGTGAGAACCGTTTATACAGGGATAGCTTCAAAATTGGAGCCTTCAATGCAAAGAGTGCTGTGAAATTGCATGTTAACTGTCCTATTTATGGCTGATCAATAATTATTTTTTAATTAGCATTGGTTCTTTAAATTTTTCCTTTTTTTATTGTGGGAAATTAATATTTATCCTCGTCGTAGGGCAGCAAATTGCTGCTTAAGATGTTATTCTTTGATTGTTGCTATAAGACTTCCTTTATTGCGTAACAAGTTGATGCTAAAGAAGGTATTTTTTTTTTTTTTTTATAGTTGAAGCAAGAGTTGCTTGAAAGCTCGAGAAATAGAAAGAAAATTATTTTGACATTAATACTACTGCTATAACAATACGTGTCATATGCCCACAATTGTAACTTCCATGTCTAGGTCTAGGTTGTTCCGTCAGGTAAAGGGGAAAAAGGTGGAAGGACAAAGAATTGAAAAGATAATTACAAAACATCAAGGTTTAAAAAATCGGGTCAGGTATTGAACTAGTCGAGGTAGGTAGTAAATCAAAAGTTAATGGGTTAGACGGGTCATATTAAAATAATGATATTTAATTGATAATATCAAAATATAATACTTTTAATTATGATTAATTTTAAAATATTCATCTTTATTGGATAAATTCTTTTAATTACTGTAATTAATAATCATTCATAATAAAAAAATCATTAAAATGCATTCATCATTCATAAAAACATTAAGAATCAACTATAAAAAAAAATCATGTTTGTAGTTAAAAAAAAAGGAAAGAAAGAAACATCATTTAGTTATTCCATTTATCATTAAATATTAATAAAAACAGTAAATAAAAAAAAGAGAAATTGCATTAATGTGCTACACAAAAAAATTAATATAAAAAAGGTCTTAAAGGTTGTTATTGATAACTCATTCACTTGTCAATGGTAATTCTTTATTTGTTAATAAAAATATTTTGAGACCTTTCTGATATTAATTTTTTTGCGTAGGACTTCAACGTAATTTTTCAAATAAAAAAAAAAAGCAAATGAAGCATATAAATTTTTTTTTTTTAAAAAAAAAAGCAAAGGAAGCATATAATTTGTTTGTTTTTAAAAATGTGTGTGTGTGTGATTCGATCAAACCTGTTTTTTACCGGGTTGATCCAGGTCAACCTACCATCCAGTCTAACATTAAACCGAACTGAACTATAGACCAGTTAACCGGTTTACCTATTGGTCTGGTTCGATTTTTTGTTCTTTGCTAAACATAAACTGAAATTTCTTCCAATAGCTCTCCCTACTTTTGATTTGAAGCTCACCCTTCTATCTGGTATGCAAAATTATCAGGCATAGAATTGAGGGCTTGTTTGGGAAGTAATAAAATCTAGGTTTCAAACCTTGGTTTCACAGAATCCAAGGTAAGTATGTGAGAGAGTTTTGTCTCGACTTGCGTGAAATTGCTTTTGAGAATTGATTGGCAAACAAGCCGATAAAATAGTGAAATGATTGCATTGGATGTGATATGAAAGAATGAATATACCTGTAAAACGAAAGTATGAATAATCATTCTCTTCATATGTTTGATTACACTTAATATATAGTAGGGGGAGAAAGGGTAAGAATTGATATTCTTGTTCTTATTTTAAAATATCATTTTAATAGAGGAAAACTATAACAAATACATGATGGAAATTATAGTAATTATTATGCATAGAAAGTAGAAACTATTCTATTATAGTTTGCGAGGCACTTTCAACAAGTTCCTCGAGAACGAGGAAAAAACCTTGAATATATTAAATATCTCAAAATTTAATAACTTTTTAACTAATTGTATTTAATATATAATTTTAAATAATATATATGATACAATGAGAAGTCTAAGAAAATAACAGTTTTCAGAACAATAATTAAAAACAAAAGTGTGCATTTATATAATAAGATTAATGAGGTATCAAACAAAAAAAGAAAACTCTGCCATATAAATAAGAGGATAAGAGTTGGTAGCAAACAACATCAACATTCAAGTTCCTTTCCTTTTTTGGTTGGAATATTAAAGCTATCAATAATGTCATGGAAGTGTCAAATGAACAGTGAACCCAAATGGAAGCAACATTGGAGGGAATGGAGCATTGCGTGCACAGATTGTTGATGCCAATTCCAATATTAGATGATGCTACGCACTTAGGAAGGATTTAAGAATCCCACGTATCATTAGAAAAAATGTACGATGTGGAGAAACTAAAATTTGATATCTTTTCAACACGTGAGAGGAGATCGAACTGAGGATTATGCCTCTCGTTGGTACATGAAAGGGGGTTTGATGGAAATAAGAGCAGAATTTTTTAAAATATATTTAATACATTCATTAATAGAAATGAAATATAATTTTTAAATAAAATATGTATTTTTAATATAAAAATAATATTTACTAGATTTTTTTCCCCTTCACTTGCATCCACGACAGCCCAACCAGCAAGAAGTATTGCAATGGGAAAATCTCCACTGGCAAAATCAAACCCAGCAACAATCAAATTGGAAAAAAAAAAAAATTCATTCATTAGAAAATCAATCTCAGATCACTCAATCAAACTAATTGTCAAGAACTAAAAAAATCTAATCATCTTTCCATCATTCACAATTCAAAGAACCAGAGAAGATGAAGCCGGCATGAACGAGGAAGAAGGTGACGAGCTCAAACTCACAGTGGAGGAGGTGGAGGAGGTGATGCCGTGCCAGTCTCAACTGAACTTGTGATAAAACCTCACACTTGATTCGTCATCATCGTGGAGAGCACCAATCAAGGAAAGAGCACAATGGCAACGAGTTGTCGTCAAATGCAGCCTCACCAACGGAAAGGGCTGGAAGAAGGTGAGCAATGAGAGCACAAATGGAAGCGACTGTGATAGATCTGAAAGGAGAGCATGAAAGCGGACGACGACAATGGATTTAGAAGGGGAGCACGGTTGTAGACAGAGGAGATGGTGAGGAGAAATGACACCGTCGAGGAAGCTAGTTGAAGAAGAAGATGGCAAAGGTTGAAGGCAAGAGAAGCAAACAGGGGCTAGAGGGAAATGGCGGAGGAGGCTCAAGGGAGACCTCGGAGCTTGAAGAAGAATATGAAATTGGGAAAATGAAAAGGACAAAATTGTTAATAAGTTAAATTTGGGTTATATGGAACTGATCTAGTTCCATGGAGATAGATAAGGAATCGATTTTCATCATTTTTTATAGAACTGAGTTCCCTAGAAATTAGGCTCTATCATGCTAAACAGTTCAATTTTCCACTCTCAATCCAATTCCAGTTCCCAATGCTCACTTTCATGATAGCGAATGGAGAGTGCATTCACATGCAATGTTTGCATTGATATTTGGATCCCCACACATACAAAATATGAGAGTATTTATATCAACTTCACTATAGTTGTTGCACAATCCACTGGCATTATTTCTTTATTTTTTTCCTTGTAGTGGTTGAGACTAGAGTTGGTAACATAAGTTCAATTAACAAGCTCAACCATTCAAAAAGTGACTAGTTGGGTTGGTTAAAAGGTAGCCTGTCAAAATTCAAGTCTTTTTCAACCTGGCCTATGACGAGTCCAGCCCTTAATAGGCAAAGCCGACAACCTGTGAGTTGGGCCCGCCATCCCGCTTTTTAAAAAAAAAAATAAAAATGATTAATAAAAAAAATATGTGAACAACTTGTAATCATAATATAAACCTAATTTATATTTAATTATTAGTAATCATTTGATTTATGGTTTATATTTAGTTGGAATTCAATCTTACGAAGTATATTATATATGTTTAAATTGTGTTGTTTAAAATTTAAATTAGATGTTTTGTATTCAAATTATATTGTTTTTTATAAATTAAATTTGTGAAAAAAGATATTTCATTTCAAGTATTAAAAAAAATTAAAAAGATATTTAAATTCAAAATTTTAAAAAAATATTATGTATAAGAAAAATATGAAAAAAAATTCTAGCAAATTGGTGAGTTTGATTGGATAAATACCAGTTCGCTAAAAGAAGATGAGTTTTTTAGCCCAACCCATGGTGGGTGTATCACCAGCTCTAGTTGAGACCATGTAGAGTATTTTGCCTATTCTACCAAAAATAAAAAAATTCATCTCGTAAAATGTCAAAATATATTAAAAAATTGATTTTATGAAAATTTAAATTTCTTTAGCTTTAGCTTTATTATTAAGAATAAGAATACTGCATATGAGTCAGATCTTGGGAAATAATTAACTCATTGCATGACAAAATGACAAAACTAAAATACGATTTTTTTTAGAATTAAAAGGGGAAAAAACCCATTAATGCACTTAGGATAAAAATAAATTAGGCTTAACAATGAAGGGATCACCCAAAAAGAAAAACTATTATGATGTCTGTTGAGTTAATTGGGTGCTGTGTTGAGCGCTTGTATTGGAGCATGATTATGTCTGCAGTTTTATAAAAACTAATGTGTTATTTCCGCTCCACAGCGTTGAAGAGTAGCCATGAAGCAAAGGTAGTAAACCACTACTTCAAAATCTCAAATACAATTGTAGAATATATATGCACATATATATATATAAGTAATTAAAACCCAGAAGCCTTTTTTTTCCTTTTTAAATGATAAATATGACGAGTGTTTGATATTACGGTCATTTCATCTTATCCAATATCCCCATGTTAAGTGATGCATTTCGAGTCCAAATATTAAGAATCCAAAATATTTAAATGTTGTTGTAATTTATTTCGTTTTGCATCTTCGTCGGTCTTTCATATGTTTTTTTTGTCTGTTTTGCTTTTAAATTTGAGTGATGTTCATTTTTTAACATTTCCAGTGACATTGAAAAAAAAAAAACTTTCCAATACCAAATGTTGCTTACAAAATCTTCCAGAACAAAAGTAATTAGAATGATCATACCCACAAATAATCATACATGCGTTTAAATTGCCATTAAAATGGAGTGATATTGCTATTTTTTTTTAGCACTATGGACACGGTATTGAGAAAAAGAACTTTTTAATACCAATAAGTCACCTAATAATTTAAAGGAAAAAATGACTCTTAATCCAAATATTTAGCCTTTCGTTTATGTATCTTTTGATTGAGGAAGAGTTTTTGCATTTTTCACCTTCAAAAAGGGTGTAAATATAGTATTGTCATGGGAAGCCATTCCCATTCTGTGCATGAAGGGACTAATAAGCACTGACATAATCACGCGCTCCCTAGCAGCGTGTTTCCGAAGGACCCCCCCCCCCTCTCTCTCCCCACACACACACACACATGGATGGCATGCATCAGACACAATCATCTTCTCGTACCCACCAAATAGCTGGATAAATCATGGACCAAAAGAAAATAGCTGGATGAATTCTCAATTACACTTTAGGCTAACACCCTGCAATTATTATTTCCAAGGACTCTCGTAGATATACGCAGCAACAAGTTTACCAAACTTTATTTATTGTTAAAACTAGTCAAATATACTTATACATCTATCTCCATTACAAAATACTTAAGTACTAAGAGCTACTATAGAGGAGTATGTAAGATTAAGTCAATAACAAGGATTCCTCGCACATGAAAAAAAAAAAAGCCTTTTAACTTATATAGAGGTCAATTATAGATATTCACTCTTGATTAGTTGGCCCACTTAAAGGTGTTGTTTGGAATAATATAACAACTGTCAATCATTAACTTTTCGCTGATAAGGTGATTAAGCAAATTATTGGAGCATAGGTTATGTTAGGTCAGGTTAGGTCCTTAATCAAATCACTTCTTAATGTTTCAAGTTTCAATATAAAATCAAAGTTATTTGAAATACATGTACAAATCAATCTCAAAGCTCGCTGCTTTGAGGGAGTGAGTGCTCTAAAATTCACCAACAATGGTGGCCTTGGGATGTGAAGGCGTGCAACAACTTTGCTTATGATTGAGGAGATGACAATGCCTAATGAAAGCACAACAAAGGAGACCTACCTTGTTCCCACCGTTTTCCTCAAATGCAAAGCCTTCCAAGCTGTCTAAATCTCTGGCTTTTCACTTCTTAATTTGATCCCCTCTCATCTTTAGAGATCAGCACCCTATAAAAAACAAACACACAGTACGGCCACAAGAAAGGCACAATCAAAAATATGGTTGCTCTGCAACACTACAAGTAAAATCTGAAGGAGAATGCAGCTTTGCAATTTGAGTTCTACAAAGCGCTTCTTTAGGTACGAGTCAACTTAGAGCTATGTTATCATATAGAAAAAAAGTAATGAGAAAAATCATAATGACACAAAAAATAATTAGAGCAGAAAGAGAGCAGCAGATTGCGGTGGGTTTCAGATATATAAAACATGTTTACAAGCGTGTGTGCCCTCTATATTATGAGTCAAAATGACATAATTTGCAACAGAAGATGTTGACAGGAGGGGTTGAGAGAAAAAAAAGATGATAAAACAGAGAAAGTTACGCTGAGATCTTCCCCACCAATGGGGTCGTATAGAATAATCACTTTCCCAACACCTTATAATCACCAATCCACGCTAAAGGAATCATGAAAGCTGACAAATAGAAGAGAAACTACACAATCCTTTTTTTTTTTTTTTAATTTTACTTCCATAAAATGAATCAACCCACAGACCACCAGCTCTTTTTAAGGGCATCCCTTCTAATTCAAGCCTCCAACTTCAACACTACAACCAAAAATGGCCAACCTGGTCACCTTGTTTCTTCTGGGGCTAAGCATAATGTCTACTCTCTACAATATGAAACTTATGGCAGATGGAAGGGCTGTGGGAGGACCAACCAGGTTCTATGATTTTAAGGTCTAATTTCTTACTCTCTAAGCATGAATTATACCAACAAATCCAACATCCATTGGATTGCATTGTAATTTATCTCGATTTTGCTAATGAAGATGGTACTGTCTGCAGGTACAGACCAAGAAAGTCACCAAACTCTGCAGCTCCAAGGACATTGTGACGATCAATGGCATGTTTCCAGGACCTGTGGTTTATGCTCAAGAAGATGATAGAATCATCGTCAAAGTTACCAATCAGACACCTTTCAATGTCACAATACACTGGTAATCCCATGTCAAACCTATGCATAAAAATTAAACATTAGAAAGAGTGATGAACAATAGATTGGAATTTTGAAATCTTAGGCATGGTGTTCGGCAGAGGCTTTCGTGCTGGTACGATGGGCCTTCGTATATTACACAATGTCCAATTCAATCAGGCCAAGCTTTCACATACAATTTTACAGTAGTGAAGCAGAAGGGTACCTTCTTCTGGCATGCTCATGTTTCTTGGCTCCGAGGAACTGTTTATGGTGCCATGATTGTTTATCCAAAAGCCGGGTTATCTTACCCGTTCAAGATTTCCTATCAAGAACAAATAATCATGCTAGGTAAAGTAAAAGATGTTTTTTCAACCTCTTCCCCCCCGCCCCTCACAGCTGGAGATATCCTCAGGCATTGTGGGGATAAATCTCACCTGGCAATCTTTCAAAGGTGTACTTTCGCTACATCAACTAGGAAGTGAACCTAAGTTTTCAAAGAGATGCCATCTCCTTCCTATGCTTTAGAATTTAGAATATTTATTTAGGTATGCTTTATGACTATATATAATGCTAATGGCAGGGGAATATTGGCTAAAGGATCTTGTACAGATTGAACGAGCCACTTTAGCAAGTGGAGGACCTCCTCCAAGACCAGACGCATATACCATTAACGGTCATCCAGGCCCCAACTACAATTGCTCCACTAATGGTATGTGAGATAGCAAACAATACGACAACCTGATTATGCTGAAGATGATATACTGTTATAATTTGTGCTTGAAATTATCTCACAGTCGGTTTTAATAATAGTCTCGAGAAAACCAAATGATTTATAACTTTAACCTAATATAAATATACCTGACTATAAAATTTTCTGCTCTTCCAATCTAAACTATCATAACTTATACTGCTTGTACTTCAAAGTTTCTGTCTCCCCCTTTTCCTTTATTTTCATAGGTGTATTTCTCCCATCATTTCAGATGTCCATAAAATTGATGTGATTAGTGGGAGGACCTATATGTTAAGAATTATTAATGCGGGATTAAACACAGAGAACTTCTTCGCCATTGCTTACCACAAATTAACAATTGTGGAAGCTGATGCTGAATACACCAAGCCATTCACAACAGATATAGTAATGGTGGGACCAGGCCAGACAATGACTGCCCTAGTCACAGCTGATCAACCAGTAGGAAGATATTCCATTGCTGTGGCACCTTACAAGTCCGGAAGGATTGTTAATTATCAAAATATTTCAGCCATTGCTTACTTCCACTATATTGGTGCAGCACCTGATAAGTTATATTTACCAGCTAAACTACCTAAACTTGACGATAGTCTGGCTGTCAAGACATTCATGGATGGACTAAGGAGCCTTAATCAAGTCAATGTTTTCAAAGAGATTGATGAAAACTTATTCATTATCATTGGACTGAACGTCCAAATGTGTCATTCAAAGACGCCAAAACAAAGCTGCCAAGCCATTAATAATGGGGTCATGGCTGCTTCAATGAACAATATAAGTTTCAATCAGCCTAAGCTGTCAATTCTGGAAGCTTATTATAGGAAGATAAATGGATCATATACTGAAGATTTTCCTGATGCGCCCTCAAAGCTTTATGATTTTGTATATGGGGCGCCTAATAACATTCCATATGACACACAGTCATCGAACGGGACCAGAACAAAGGTTCTTGAATATGGCAGTAAGGTGCAACTCATTCTGCAGGACACTGGTACTGTAAACACTGAAAACCATCCAATGCATTTTCATGGTCACAGCTTTTACGTCATTGGTTATGGCACAGGGAACTATAACCCACAAACTGCACAATTCAACTTAGTGGATCCCCCATACATGAGCACAGTTGGAGTTCCAGTGGGAGGATGGGCAGCAATTCGATTCATTGCTGATAATCCAGGTATAGAAATGTGAAATAACTATTTTATTTGTCTTTTTAGCCGTTTGGTTTAACGTTTTCTCCTTTTCTGCAGGGGTATGGTATATGCACTGTCACATTGACATACACCAGTCATGGGGACTAGGAATGGTGTTTATTGTGAAGAATGGAAAAGGAGAGCAGGAATCCTTACCCCACCCTCCCACAGACATGCCACACTGTTAAAGACTACCAGAGGATCCTAACAATAGTTCTAACTAACGCTGTGGCCTTTCTTCATCTTGAGGATTCTTTATCTCTAGCTTCCAAGTGTGCAATATGTGGGCTAGTCTATTTCTTTAAGAAACATGAGATAACAGGTGTAAAGAAGAAAAATGACCTGATTAAAGGGTGCTCTTTTTTCCCCACGAAAGGTCAGTCAGTTATTTGGAACCAGGTCTTATAAACCAGATCAAGTTAACTATCATGTAATAGAATTTCTTCAGAACCAGCTGATTTTTTTTTTTTTCCCAAAATGAGACATTCAATTCAAGTGTACATTTCAAAACATTCACTATGTTCAGAAGAATCCATTGTGCAAAGAGGAAAAATTGTACAACCAACCAAATCCATTAATAATTGTTTTTCAATACAAGCATGAATAAATAAAATTATTTCATCCCCAAGAAGCCAGACAACCTCATATTGCAAGCCAGAAACTACATATCAAATAAATTAAAAATCTCATAGATAGTATAAATAAATGTCTTGCAAAGCTTCTTCCCTAAAAAAGATAGATGGATAAATGAACTTTCAGCTCACAGCTTCTTCAAATTGATCCTCTGCTTCATAGTTGAAGTGGGAAAAGAAAAAGGTTCCCTTAGTAGGAATTTTGCAGCAAATTTGTTTCTTAGGTCTCACCATATTATAATTCTCAATAAGACACTCATTTGCAAAAAATGTTGTACTTGGACTAATTTGCATCCAATATTATTAGCTTTTTTAGTCAACAGATAAATACAAATTTCAATCATTCAGACTTCAGGAACCTAAAGAACGTGAATTAACAATCCTGATATAGCACACATGGTGCTATAATACCAAGAGAATCTGATGGTCAGTTTGCTGTGGACCTCTCTCCTATACTTTTAGATCATGTAACTTCTCTTTAGAACTTGCATCAAAGAGACGATGCTATGGATTGACCTTCTCCACACTCCAGCATTTCTCTGCAGTGACACCGACACTTGATTTATATGTTAGCCTCAAATTACTCTTCAAATTCAAGTAATCTACCTGTAAATTAAGGAAGCCAAAGTGACAACTATGTGTGGGGAAAAGCTATGAATGATGCCAGACTCTAAGAGATATCACAACCTGATCTGGGTCTAGAATCAGCAAAGAAAAGGCATCAACTGGACCAGTAGACGGATCTAGAGATGTTGCTGGCTGTGTTTGCTCACTTAGACAGGGAAGTCCTGGATTTGGCCCCAAATACTGCAACCTTGAACTCGGTGAACTTGCAAACCAGGACTTCTGTCTTTGCTGCATTTGGCATCAATAAATTGAGGGGAAGATAAGATGTAAATATGGTACTCAAACTTGAGGAAAACGGAAGAAGATATGTGATGTGATATGACTGTGGCACAACATATTTATATGAATTAGATAGCAACTTCACAGTCAATCTTTGCAACAGCTATATAGAAATTGATAATTAAACATTCCAAAGGAGGAGATTCTTAGTGAATCTCCTCTTCATTCTAATGAAGTATGTATGAATAAAGAAAAAAGTCCATTTATGTTGCTCGAGAGAGAGTCACAAATGACTTGACGAACAAATTACAAAAAATATGACCAAGGCATCACCAAAAAAATCCCCATCAAACCTGAAGTTTTGAAGGGCTGGGATTTGATCCATCAATGATATCTATTTGTCCATTTATCCGGAATTGCTCCCAGGAATCTGTGAAATACCAACATATCTAGAACAAGAAAAAAAACATTTAGACTAACAGAGTACTCAGCAGGAGTGAAAAGAGAACTGACAATTGAATGAAAATCGGCTTGGCATGTCTCTGACTAAAGTTTTTAGAATGCATCTCCCATTTTCACTCCTCTCACCCTCACTCCTAAGCATACTACAATAAGAACCCTTTCTTTCTTTGTTTTTTTTTTTGCCCCTTCTTCATTAAGGTAAAGGAAATAAGTAAAAAGGTGCGTTAGAGATAGATTACCTCGCCAGAGGAACAAAGCTTAAGCTCTTCAATCTGCATTGTAAACCAATAGAGAAATCCAAGTCAGTGAATTTTCAATAAAATACAAATCATAGAACAAAGTGCTCATGACAGCAGCAACTAAGATACAGAAACCAATCAGTCAGTAAATAGTAATTAACCAGACATTAAATTTGCATCATGCCAGCGGAAGTCCAATCACAGCAACAAAATTCCAAACAAACAAGAAATACAGTTCCTTAAATTGTTGGACTTGGACCTCCCAAAAGAGTAATCTATACACGAGTTAGTCCATAAAAGAAGCTTATTGCATGCCCATGTGTCTAATATCTTTGAATCACTTGATGTAAACTAATTAGTAATGAGCCTATACTTTCACCTAATAACTTGTACATTCACTAATTTTAGATTGAGAGGTGCTAAAACAAAATGCGCCTGCAAAATTATGACTCTACCCTGAGGGGAAAAACTTGGAAACAAAATTTCTAGATCTTACAATAGGTTGAGCATAAAAGACGGATAATAACCTTGCGACTGCGGGCATCAGTATTTATTTGGATCTTATCAGTGTTATCTTGGAATCCTCTGCAAGCCCCAAAATAGGCCACATATCATAATAACATCAAACGAGCAAAATAAAGAGTGAGTTACTGAACAGAACCTGAAAACAACTGTGCGATTCGAAGGTCTTCCATCAGTCCCAATCGTTGCCTGAAACACAAAGAAAACGATGATGTATTTGTTCATCAAACTGTAAGACGATGCGAACAGAGAAGAACCAAAGGGGCACGTACGAGCTGGAAGAAGGAAGAATGCTTTAGGTGAGCGTTGGATTCCAAAGCGTTCATCAGAAGCTGCTTCCACGGTGCTATCGCCATTCCTGGAGCTGGGTAATTTGTTGCAGACATGTTCACTGGATTGCGTGTCCAAAAATGGATTCATATCTATATCTATCTATGATCTATTAATTCACTAAAAGGCAACCTTTTCGCATTTTATCTCCTAGGTGGTGAAAGTGCTCTGCTTTGAAATCTCAGCAATCTCACACACACGCAACTGTAAAATAGTTTCAAGACCTCTACTGCATCCAATTATTCTTTTTAGTTATTGAAACTTGCAATCTCTTTAATTCTTTAATTATATCTATTGTAACCATCTTTATTATTTGAGATATTTTGAAAAGGGGTTATAAATTTACTAGGTAAAGTATATTAAAGGTTTATATTTAAAACCAAAATAAAATCAGGCGTAATTCCTTTTTTTTTTTCTTTGAAATAATGAATCATATCTAATTCTTATAGCTAGATGCAATTGCGGGCTTTGCTTTTTGTTGCTTTGATTTACCCCCCTTGGTTTTGGTCTTACTCGGTTACTTTTTGCTTTTGGGGTCTGTTTCAATTTATTGTTTAGATCTTTGTTCTCAGCTTAAAGACGGTTTTGCTTGAGATTTGGTTACTAATAATGGATTTCTTGTTGGGAAAAAAATATATATCTCTTAAAAGAGCAGGGATAGTATTAATTAAGCATTTTCATCATAAATGTATTAAAAACTTAATACACACGCTATATAGGAGATGAAAAAATGTTAGATAACCATGCGCGGATGAATTTTATTTTTAGTTGTCCGTCCGGTTCATCGGAACTTTGTCCTAATTTCATCCGAATCCAATCCGCATCGCTCACCTAATTGTGGTAAATGAGAATCTTAATAAGGATTTTTGTACACATTGGGGTTCAAACCTAAAACCCCACTTAAACAGGACCAAATCACTTATCATTTGAACTAACCTGAAGTTTGCTCTGTGGCATCAAGTCAGCCACTTCCAACTTTTTTTTTTTGATACAAGGCTACAAGCTTTCAACGTTTATTGATTATATTCAAAGGCACTGTCTTTCTTAAGTCTTCAGCCCATAAAGATTATGTGTTTGTTTTGAGCTCGCAATATTGGGATAAAGCCCAATCTAGAATATGGTCGGCCACATAAGCTACTTAACTTTTCTGGGCAAGAACCCAAACTCAATAACTAACGAGTAATCCTTGCAGGCTCAGTAGAGGTATTTGAATCTTAGATATGTTAATATTTAGTGACTAACAGTGCATTCAATATAATTGTCTTTAATAAGAAAATATTTTTGCTGCAGCAAAAAAAATTGTCTTAAATTTTCATACGTTTTATCCTGGTTTGAATGGGTTTTGAATTTTGAATTATGAAACAAGTGCATGTCTAATTTGTTATATGAATGAATAAATGTTACTGGGATATGGTTTTCATGGAAAAAAAAGAAAGAAAGAAAGGGGTCAGAGTTACATCCAAGTTATTGTGGAATTTTTATGGGTAAAATGGGTTCGACCTAGAGATTAAGAATTGATGAAAAAGAAAGTAAGTTTGGAGTTTATTAGAAAATCATATTACTTTTATGTAGCTCTAAAGTCTAAAGATGTATATTATGGGTCTATGAGTCTATCTATGCCTTATAAGTTATGTCACACCCATAATCAACTGGTTAATTATCATGCCTTCTATAAAGGGTTGAAATAAAAATAAAATAGTTTTACAATGGCTTTTTAAATGATATTAAATATAGTATTTTTAATTCATCGATTATATTAGCCAATAAGGAGGAGAGGATCATGATTATCCCCAGCAGGGGAATACCCCGAACAAACTTATAGAAATGGAGAATTATTGTAGGATCCCATTTAAGAGAATTAATATAAAAAATGTCTCAAGAAGTTGTCAATGGTAGCAACTTGAGTTATCAATGGTACCTTTCTGATATTAATTCTCTTGTAAAGGACTCTATAGTAACTCCTTCTTAAGGAAATGGAGAATTATTGTAAGGTTTCATATAAAAGAATTAATATAAAAAGATTTCAAGATATTGTTAATAATAGCTACTTAAATTATCATAATTAAAAAAATATAATATTCACTACAAACGAACCTTTCAACTGTAGGAAGTACATGCAATAACATGGGAGAAACCTTTTTGTATAAATATAAGCAATATTACAAACTTTTATGAATCACTAATGTTATATTTACAAAAAAAATACCTTATAATAATCTATACATTTTCTTCTTTCCTAATAGGCTAATGCTATATCTTTATTATTCAAATGCTTTATACATAGTAGGGGTAAAATAAGAAAGGCAAATTTTTTCGGACACTAAACCATTTATTATAATATTTGTAACATGAAATATTTTGTACAAGAATATTTGATATTTGACCTTTATAGTTCATATCAAATTTAACAAGTTTAAGATATATTGGATTAGCTTTTAGAGAATAGTTTTTAAAGAAAAAGTGATAAAAAAAATTTTAAATAATAAATTTTGAAAAAAAACTTCTAAAAAATCATGATTTTTTTGTTAAAAAAATGTTTGATCTATTAACACAAAATCATAATTTTATGACATTAAAAGCCATTATAAAACTTTGTGCAGTGTTTAACTACACAACTTTTCAAACCAACGCTTAGGTCAAAACTATAGTTCAAAATTTT
>QFDD01001495.1:0-30756 GCA_006871305.1 Vachellia collinsii | reverse complement strand
TTTTTTTTTTAATTTAGAGAAGCATATACTAACAAATTGAAATTACAAGCAAGGCTAAACCAGCAAGTTTCCACTTATGAGGAAGCTTACATGTGACCTTGTAAATTACAAGGCCATTGACATGATATATATTATATATGATGAATGATACTGTACACTAACTAATACGATGATGCAATATTTACATTCTCTAAATGAGACTGTTTTTTTTCCTTTATTTAAATTTGTAGCTTGTATAGTGGCTTTTTGAAGGAGTACATACGCCAAGAGAAAAATGATCTGGTACTAGATGAATTAATTATAATTATGTACCCCACTGAGATAATTAAAAATTTGAAGGGGGTCCTTGGGGAAAAAATGGAACTTGATTATGAATAAGGAGGTGGCCATCCAGAAGCCGACAATGGACAAAGCAACCTCACATATCAGACTAATAAAGTAATAAAAAAACAAAAGGAGGAGCAAAGGCTATAATGGCAAATTGGAGCAGAGTCACATTCATCTTTCTCCAAAACTAGACAAATGAGGTTATATCATATCTCATGCCAATTGCAGAAACAGCCAATCATTAAATGCAAAATCATCTTTTAAACAACCCCACAATGGTCTCTTCACACAGCTTTGTTACATATCTTCACTGGGTGCTTTATACATAACAAGCAATATAATATATACCACTCATCACCATCTCCATGTTTGCATGAGTTCACCTGATCTCTCTCTTGCTCTATCTCTCTCTCTTCATTGCCTGTTTCTAGTAAAGAAACAAAATTATGAGTTTCCCAGAAAAAGATAGAGAGAAGAAGAAGATGATGAACAGGAAAGATCATCAGAGAGGTTCAATACTTGAAATCTTCAGATATGCTGAGTGGACTGATGTTGTGCTTATGTTGTTGGGTGCTCTGGGAGCAATAGGAGACGGTATGTCTACAAATGTTTTGCTTGTGTTTGCCAGCCGAATCATGAACAGCTTAGGTTATGGTAATATTCAAAAACAACATAATGGTGGGAATTTTTCCATGGCCGAGGTTCAGAAGGTTAGTCTCTAAAAGTTGACTAAATGTGTGTGTGTATCAGTCTGTATCTTCACTTTTCCCCATATATTCCCTTCATCTTTCTCCGACCTCTTCTCTTTCTTGTTTAACCTGAAATTTGTTGATTACAGTGCAGTTTATATTTTGTTTACTTGGGATTAGCAGTCATGGCGTTGGCCTTCATGGGTAAGTCCAATGTTTCCTTCCTTTTCTGTTTTTATATTTGCTTCACTTTTTTGTTACAAACGTGACAAACGTTTTAACATAGCTAGTAGAGTGTAGCTGCAGTACTAGGCATCATATGGTAGTGCACTTAGGGGCATCTTCACTACTTTTACTTGTTTTGATGAACAAAGGTGATGCTTTGTATGAAACCCTAAAGTTAAATCCCCGGTTTTAAGAGAAAGTAGTGCCTGAAATTTCTCAAAATTTGATTTTCAAGCAAATATATGGATATAGAAACACTCATACATATTGAGTTATCTGCTGTACTGATTTAATACATTCATGGGTTTTGCAGAAGGGTATTGCTGGAGCAAAACAAGTGAGAGGCAGGTATTGAGAATTCGATACAAGTATTTGGAAGCTGTGCTGAGACAAGAAGTTGGATTCTTCAATTCGCAAGAAGCGACCACTTCAGACATCATAAACAGCATATCAAAGGATACTTCTCTCTTCCAGGAACTTCTCAGTGAAAAGGTTCAAACTTTATTATTCAATGTTAATCTGTTGGTTAATTAATTTCTAACAAGAGATCAGGATACTTCTCTTTTGCTAGTTTTTTCAGTCCTGCAAATATAGAAGGTATAATCAATATTTTGAGGCAGCAGCCAGTTGCTCAGAATTTGACACTCAAGTTAATTAGTTCAAGGCTTAATCATTAGTTAGGGTTTCAAAGGACGATGAGTAGCATCAGATAACGGAGAAGGAGAAGCTTTAATAAAGACTGACTATAATAGCCTATCAGGTTTTTACACATGAAAGAGAGAATTTTGATATGTATTAGGACAAGCCAACATAAACAGTAACGAAACTGTTCAAAATATATTTATTAATATGTATTTTGAATAAACTTGATCAGATTTTTTTCTAGTGCTTGCTTATTATCAATTTTTAGTTTAACATAAAGAATATAACTTTTAAAGATCCAATCACATAGCAATAAAGTAATGCATTATTAAAGAAAACCCTCCATATCTTATATATTTTAATACAAAAAGACTGATATATAATATTTTTTACTTGTTTTTGCCAGGTGCCTCTATTTTTGATGCATTCATCATCATTCATCTCAGGGATAGCATTCTCAACGTACTTCTCATGGAGACTTGCAGTAGTATCATACCCAACACTGATTCTTCTGATAATACCAGGAATGCTCTATGGGAAATACCTAATCTATTTATCAAACAAGTCCCACAAAGAGTATAGCAAAGCAAACGCCATTGTAGAGCAAGCTTTAAGCTCTATAAAGACTGTGTATTCGTTCACAGCAGAGAGAAGAATTATGGAGAGATATTCAACAATACTTGAGAGAATCTTAAGGCTTGGTGTTAAACAAGGCATAGCTAAAGGTTTGGCTGTGGGAAGCTCAGGCTTGTCTTTTGCTATATGGGCGTTTATGGCTTGGTATGGAAGTCGTTTGGTTATGTACAAAGGTGAAAGTGGTGGAAGGATTTATGCAGCAGCTGTTTGTTTCATCATGAGTGGCCTGTACGTACCTTAAATTTCTTCTTCTATTTATCTGCTATATATATATATATATCTTCATCATTTGACTTTCACTTATGCATTGCATAGAACTAATCATTTTCCTAAGGATCTTCCAGCTGCAGCTCTCAATAATGAGCTCTTAATGGTAAAGGTTTTTTTTGAGACTTTAGAAAGAGAATGGCACAAAGAATTGAGGCGTTTATATAATTATGGGACCCACCCCGTTCTCCCCCCCCCCCAAGTAGAACTCTACAAAAGCCTCACAAGAACTTTAATGCTGCAAGTCTTGGTGCATCCTATGTCCTCTCACAATTGTATCATAACAAGTGGATCTTCTTTTAACTTTTATTTTCTTGATAAATGATACATAACCCCTTTGAATTCATCTGGAAACCATGTACAGGTAATTAGTCTCTCTAATCTTATCTTTAAATCTTTACAGTGACCCCCTAAACTCTTACCCTATTATTTATGCATATAGCCTCACACAATTAATTTTGTACGTCACTTATCTAAACACAGACAACTGAAAAAATTTTAGGAAGTTATCTACATAACAATCAAAATTTGAGAGGGTTATATCAACACAAAAATAAAGTAAGAGAGTATGTTTAACTGATAGTTAGGGTTATCCATGCAGAATTGAAAATTTAAGGTTAAGAGAGTGATTTGTGCATGATGGTTCTAAATTTAGAAGAGTTTTAATTTGTGTAATCTAGTCTTTTATTTCTTAAATTATTGTAAAGTTCTTTGGGAGAATTACTATAAGATCTTAAAGAATGAATATAATCACTAAAAAAATCACACACCAACTCAGTATCTATCATACAATGATAAGTTTCAGTACATGAAATGACAATAAATTTATACTACTTACTTTATCATTAAAACATTTTAGTGATTACACTCATTTCTTGAGTCTTCAAAGTAATTCTCCTAAATATTTTTTGGTGAAAGGATGTACAGAAGATGTACTAAAAGTTGCAGCAGTATTCGTATTCCAACTTCACCATTACAAACTCTGGAAGATTCAAACTCATGGTTTGCAACTATTGTTATTGTTATTCTTTTTCCTTTAAGTGCATGTTTGGCAATTTGTCAAAACCTTGGTTTTGAAGGAAAACCAAGGTTTTGAAAAAGCTGTTGACAAACATGTTTTGAAAATACAGAATAGCTTCTGGGTCCAAAACCATGGTTTCAGAAGTGGTAGACAAACATACTTTTTTCTCCATAATAGCTTTTAACTCTCAAAACCATGGTTTGGGAGTGGAAACCATGGTTTTCCAAAAAACTATTCTTTACAGCTTCTCCAGAATCTATTCTCCAAAAGCTATTTTACGCAATCCGAGACAGAATCTATTCTCCACAGCATTTAGAAGTAATGCATTTAAGTTACTTTAAGTTTCTAATTATTTGGATTTATGACCCACACACACACACATATATATATATTTTCTTGCTATTGGTGATGAATTATGATGTAACTTTGTACAAACACACTTTCGGTAGCCTCCAGTACGACAATGTGGAAATAAAGTTAAAGAGAAGCAATTAATCTGATCGGAATCTAACTTTCACAAAAGTTATCTCTCAAAGCTTTCTCATCAGGGAAAGCAATTTGGCTAACTTAAAACCAAAAAGGATGCCTGCCTGTCCTTTCAACATGAAATTTTTTAGAAGAAAATTTAAGTAACGAGTCATGAAACAGCTTTTTTATACTTTTAAAAGGATATCCAAATCTTCCTTATTAAGTATTTAAGAATGCTTAATTAAGTTTTGGATAAATGCTTTAATGATATCGGTTCTCACTATTCTCTATCTCTAATGATTAAAGAAGTTTCTTTATATCATTTAAAGGCTCCAAAAGCTGATAATATATTGCTTTGATTGATTGTTTTAATCTTCTGCTGGCTGCTTGAACTTTATTGATCATGGTGCCGCAAATGGTGGTAAGCCTGTAGTTATAATTAGAACTTGCAGATGAGAAATTAAGTAATTAATCTCACAAGAACTTTAACCAACTTCTCGCATGTTCGATGAATATGACTGAACAATGACAAGATTTAGGAAGAAGTATATGATAAGCTTTAACTTAAAAACTGAATATTATCGTTTGACACAGGCTAGAGAAAGGACATGAAATAAGGTGGTGAGGGAGATAAAACTAAAGTTAGTTCAATCAATTTTAGCTAATTATGTAACAAAAGTGTCTCATTAATTAGTACCAAATCATAATACTTTGTTAAGAATCTCAACATAGTTAAGGCCTTCTAGGCCAATGACACCAAGAATATCTCTTAAGTCTTTCTTAAATATGAGGTTGAGTTTGACCCTTTATAGGTATGATGGGTGTGTGAGTTTCTCCTCTTTAGTTAAGGATGACCAAAAACACAAAAAAGCAATAATCTTAATGTAATTTTTAGTTATATAACTTCACTTTTAAAAATCCAAGGTTGTATTACATGAGTATCAAGCTTACTCTCACATTTTTTGTAATGCTAGTAGGTGAAATACACCCATGTTTTAAAATAGTTGTCACTTTAGAATTTTTATTTTATTTCAGAGTAATTGTCAGTTTATAATTTTGATAAATCATTGATGAAAATAGTATCGATAAAGTCCAGGTGTTTTCTTATAAATAACCATATCATAATCAAATACCATTAGACTTTGAGACAATTTAGACTACTAGTTAAGGGTTTTCTTAACCTCTGAACATAATTTTAAACAATAATTATTTTGAAATATTGCAGATCACTTGGAGTTGCACTTCCTGACCTGAAGTACTTCACAGAAGCATCCGTTGCAGCATCGAGATTATTTGATATGATTGACCGAGTACCAACAATTGATAGTGAAGACACAAGAGGGCTTGTGTTAGATTGCATAAGTGGCAAGTTAGAATTTGAACATGTGAAATTCACATACCCTTCACGTCCAGATACAATTGTTCTTAACGATTTCAATCTTACAGTTGAATCTGGCTCAACTGTGGCTCTTGTTGGTGCAAGTGGAAGTGGTAAATCCACAGCAATAGGATTAGTGCAAAGATTTTATGATGCAGATGAAGGTTCTGTGAAGGTTGATGGTGTAGACATAAGAAGCCTACAATTGAAATGGATAAGAGGAAAAATGGGACTTGTGAGTCAAGAACCAGCACTGTTTGGGACTTCAATAAAGGAGAATATTATGTTTGGGAAGCCAGATGCTACAATGGAGGAAGTGATTGCTGCAGCCATGGCTGCCAATGCTCATAACTTCATTAGGCAGCTTCCTGAAGGTTATGAGACTAAAGTAAGTTATAATGCATTATATTATAACTGCTTGTTAATTAATTAACCCTGTAGAATTATAGTTAGTGAATTTATATTCTGTTGACTGTAAACTAGATTGGAGAAAGAGGAGCACTTCTATCAGGTGGACAAAAGCAGAGAATAGCTATTGCAAGAGCCATAATTAAGAATCCTGTGATTCTCCTACTTGATGAAGCAACTAGTGCTCTTGATTCTGAATCAGAACTACTAGTTCAGAATGCGCTTGATCAGGCCTCCATGGGAAGGACCACTTTGGTAGGTGCAAATAATAACATCTAATGGCTTAAAACAACTCACTGTAGTTTCATTTTGTCTTGTCTAACACTTTTTATATAAACATGATCAGGTTGTTTCCCACAAGTTATCTACAGTTAGAAATGCAGACCTCATAGCAGTTGTCAATTGTGGCTGCATTATTGAAACAGGTACACACAATGAACTCCTCAACCGCGAAGATGGGCACTATGCAAAACTGGCAAAGTTGCAGTTCAGTTGTGAAGAACAAGTGCAGAACCCAGATCAGACTATTTCTTCTGTAGCAAGAATCAGTGCTGGTAGACCAAGTACTGCAAGGTCAAGCCCTTCAATTTTCCCAAAATCACCATTGCCTGATACTACCCCTCCACTTGAGTCTCACCCTCCACCTTCTTTACCACGTCTTCTTACTCTGAACACCCCTGAATGGAAGCAAGGTCTGGTTGGAAGCCTCTCAGCTATAGCCTTTGGCTCAATTCAACCCATATATGCCTTAACCATTGGGGGTATGATTTCTGCATTTTTTGTTCAAAGCCATGAGGAAATGCGTCATAGGATCAGAACTTATTCCTTCATTTTCTCTTCCTTATCCCTTGCTTCTATAATTCTCAATCTCTTCCAACACTACAATTTTGACTATATGGGAGAGAAATTAACAAAGAGGATCAGATTACAAATGCTAGAAAAGATCTTATCCTTTGAAACTGCCTGGTTTGACGAGGAACAAAACTCCAGTGGAGCCTTATGTTCGAGGTTGAGCAATGAGGCTTCCATGGTGAAGTCACTCGTCGCGGACCGTGTCTCTTTAATAGTTCTAACCACTTCCGCTGTCACAATTGCAATGATCATTGGGCTTATTGTGGCTTGGAAGCTTGCACTTGTTATGATAGCTGTACAACCATTGACAATACTTTGCTTCTACACAAGAAAAGTGCTGCTATCCACACTTTCAACTAATTTTGTCAAGGCTCAGAATCATAGCACACAAATTGCAGTAGAAGCTGTTCATAATCATAAAATTGTGATTTCCTTTGGAAGCAACAACAAAGTTGTACAGCTATTTGATGAAGCTCAAGAGGCACCAAGGAAGGAAGCCAGAAAGAAGTCTTGGCTAGCCGGGATTGGAATGGGCTCGGCTCAGTGCCTAACTTTCATGACGTGGGCTTTGGATTTCTGGTATGGTGGGACATTAATGCAGAAAGGAGAAATATCAGCAGGGGATGTGTTCAAGACATTTTTTGTATTGGTGAGCACAGGAAAAAAAATAGCTGAAGCTGGAAGCATGACTTCTGATCTTGCCAAGGGTTCGGCAGCAGTGGCATCTGTTTTCGCCATTCTTGACCGACAATCATTAATCCCAAAGGTAATTGACATTATCATTTTTTAATATTGCTCAGATAACCAACCAATTGACCTAAATTTAGACAAGTCCCAATACTCAAATAGTACCATGTTATAACTTAATATTACTTTTCTTAACCTGTATGTAGCCTAACACCATATACTGTAATTGCTGTGTTGATTAGGGTGGGAATGGCATGAACGGGTGTAAGTTGATGAAAATGAGGGGGAAGATAGAGATGAAGGATGTTGATTTTGCTTACCCAAGCAGGCCAGGGAGTCCCATACTAAGAAAATTTTGCTTGGAGGTAAAGTCAGGAACAAGCATAGGGGTGGTAGGGAAAAGTGGGAGTGGTAAATCAACAGTGATAGCCTTAATTCAGAGATTCTATGATGTTCAGAGAGGGTCTATCAAAGTAGACGGTATAGACATAAGAGAGGTAGACATTCAGTGGTACAGGAAACACACAGCATTGGTCAGCCAAGAACCTGTAATCTACTCAGGAAGCATAAGAGACAACATCTTATTTGGAAAGCAAGATGCAACAGAAAGTGAAGTTGTGGAAGCTGCAAGAGCTGCTAATGCTCATGACTTCATCTCGTGAGTTCTCTGCTTTATATTCAATCCTCTTTAAACTTCAAGCCAAGTGTAAATAAACCCTTGTTACGATATATTATTGTAGTGAAATAACAGGAACAAATTGTGTGTTTATGGTAATGCAGGTCACTGAAAGATGGGTATGAAACAGAATGTGGGGAAAGAGGAGTACAACTATCAGGAGGGCAAAAGCAGAGAATAGCAATTGGAAGAGCCATAATTAGAAACCCAACAATACTTCTGTTAGATGAGGCAACCAGTGCCTTGGACGTTGAATCAGAACAGGTTGTTCAAGAAGCACTTTATAGGATAATGGTGGGTAGAACTACGATCGTGGTGGCTCACAGGCTAAACACCATCAAGGAGCTTCAATCAATTGCATATGTTTCAGAGGGCAAGGTTGTTGAACAAGGTACCTATTCACAGCTCTGGCACAAGAAAGGCGCTTTCTTCAACCTTGCCAGCCACCAAACTTAGGTTTCATGCTTTGGGCTAATTAATTAAATAGGCTTCATAATTATTTAGCTTAGTATGCTTTCTACCCAGTATTGCATATGGGCTACAACTTTTAAGTGTATGAACATGAAGAAGAGGAAGTAATAGTATGGGTCCAGGTCAGAATAAAAAATAGTGATCTTTGTATGTAAAGGCAGCTTGATCTGGTGAGGTATGTCTAGTATTAACTGTTGAGTTTTCTGGTGTTATTTCTGGAGTTATCTATATACTATATTCTTAAATTTCCCAGAACAAATACTGTCATCTACAATAATTTTAAAAAGAAAAATTGCAGAAACAGATATGAAAAATTGGTGAAAATGAATAACACAGGTGTTGATTCATTTGTATGGGCAAAAAAGGATGAAAAATTGCCCTGAAATGAATATTGGTTTATTTGTGTGGGTCACACTATACTTTTCTTTTTTATGGGTATAATTTGGAAATTGGCAGAATTTCACTTGGCTCCTACGACTGTAGATGTAGTAAGGACCAGTAAAACATTCTAAAATTATATTATAGTATCCAATCTCAAAGTGAAATTTAATTTTGATGGCAAATGATGAAAATGTCTTTATTTATCACCTTAACGTACACATTTTAACAACTAACGATACTAATATTCATAAATGTATATACCAAAATTTACAACTTATAATTTACATTATAACATCTAATATAAGAATTAACAAATGTTTATAGGGTAATTTATATGTACATATAAGTATTTTAAGAATTAATAATAGCCAAATTTATAGGTGTACATAGAGATACTTACAACTCCTAAAATTTATAAACACAATTTACAAGTGTTTATGAATGAATTTACAAGTGTATATAAACATTTTAACAATTACCGACGGTAAAGTAACAAGAGTCCACATGAATAAAAGGCATTTTAGTCTAAACATAAGTTCACTTGATTCATTAGTACTGCAGTTTAATTTTAGGATTTTTTGTTCTAATTTAAAATAAAGTTGCACATTTTGGTTAAGTGAAATTCTCCTTCAAAAATTCATGTTTTAATTTACTTTCGTCACTCAGTCGACTATAATCTCCAGAAATCATTATTTAAAATTATTATTCCTTTTTTACTTTTTAGCAAATTTTCTATGCCATCCTGTCGTTATCAGCAATTTTCCCAAATCATAAAAATAGAACACCGTCTTTGAAAAGCATTTTTACGTTGACTGACTGACTGGGTACTTGGGAGAAAATTTGTAAAAAGCTTGCGAGCACTGAAATAATTGAGGTGATAAGGTGGGGACATTCTTGGAATTTGGAAGCAATGGAAATTGTGGGGAAGGTACTCCCTCTATCCTTTATCTTTTATTAAATCCTTTTAACTGAATTATGTAATTTCAAAAATCAGGAAAGTTAAAATTAGTTGAAAGTGATAAACATGTTAAAAAAAAACAACTATTTTTAAGTGGGTTAATACATTCGATCCACAAATTGTATCTTCATTTTGATTTTAGTTCCTCAAGTTTAAAATCAAAGGCTTTAATCATTCAATTAGTAAAATAGTTTAAATTTTTATTAAATTATAAAAATCAATATTTTAAATAAAATAATATTTAAGAGACTAAAATCACTTATTTTAAATTTGAGGGATTAAAATCAAAATGAGATGAGAGGGAATTCAATGGTAAAAAATAATATTAACACTTTTAAACATTATGGTCTTATTTATCGCGTAAAAGAGAGAGAATCAGTGGTAAGAATTAAGGTTTATTTGGGAATAGCTTTTTTAAGTGATTTTACGTAATCCGATGTAAGTATGTAAGAGAAGTTTTATCTCGACCTACGTAAAAGTTATTTTTAAGTGATTACCAAACAAACCCTACTGCTATAGTTTCTAAACAGTGGTAAGAAAACACGTAGTTTCTGATCACTAGATTTGGCATGTATTGCATTTGTGTGTATTTGAATTATTTTATTTTAAATAATTTTATGTTTTATGAGTTAAGTGTGTGAGAGTAATTTTATTTTGCAAAGCCTAAGTTCTTTTTAAAAGTTCCAAACACCTACTTAGTTTGGATAGGCATAAGTTGAAAATAGTATTATGAAAAAGAAAAAATTTAGGTACTCTCTCAAAATGTGTATAATAATTTAATTCTATAATATTATTAATATATTAATTATTAGTAATAAAAATATACCCAATGGGCCGCTAATTGTGCAGAAAAACTTGATAAAATCTCATTTAAACAGTTAAAGCTTTTTAAGTAGGACTTTAGAAAAATACTTGAGGAGTCAAGACTCCTTTTACTAGAAATAATTATTCTTTTATTAAAAACAATTTTATTAAAAAAAAAAACCGTCAGTTATGTTTGTTAAAGTTGAACATCTTCGAACAGAAATTTAGAGTTTCGTGCAAAATGTTTCTGCTTGCTTAGCTCTTTCCATTACGTTACACCAATTCCGGCTGGTCGAAAATCAATAATATTTATATCAATATATTATAAAAATTTGTGGTAAAACTAAATTCTGTGCTATTATTTTTTGTGCCAGACTACTTGTTACATGTCAGGATCAGAAGCTGTTCCCCCGGTCCACCTGCTGCATGGAGGTTCCTGGACCCAACTTGATAAATGGTAGCCACTAAAATTATTTATTAATAATGGGTGGCGGCTGTGGCTCAAAGCTCGCCTATATAAGCAAAGTCGTTCAATTGTTTTCTTCAAATTCTTAAAGAGATTGAGAATTTAAGCCCCTTTTTTTTCACTTTTTGACGAAGTGAATCTAAGCTATCCGTTCTTTTTTTTGTTCAATTTCATAATGGGAATCCATAGCGTTGAAGCCTATCGTGGAGCGACCAAGTCTTCAATACTCAATTGCATCGACATCTCTGATCCTGATGTGAACAAATCTGTTAATTTGCTCAAACAGGTTAGCCTTCTCTATTTTTCCCCCCTCCTTAATGTTGCTTCTTAGGAGAATTTTCGGTGAATTGGTGTTTAATTATGATTGATCATTTTGTTTTTCCTCCTCCTGCGCAAAAAGGCATGCTTGGATTCTGGGTTTTTCTACGTTGTGAACCACGGAATAAGCCAGGATTTAATGGACGAGGTTTTTGCCCAAAGCAAGAAATTTTTTGGTCTTCCGCTGAAGGAGAAAATTAAGCTTCTTAGGAATGAAAACCATCGGGGATACACTCCTGTTCTTGATGAACTACTTGATCCTGAGAACCAAGTACACGGTATTAACATATTCTTTATTTGTTCCTTCCATGCATGTCTTTACATGTAACTCTGTGTTGTCTTGGTCGTCGTCTTCCTCATGATTCTGTTATTTATTGGGTTTACTGAGTAGGAGATTACAAAGAAGGGTATTATATTGGAGTTGAAGTATCCGAGGATGAGTCAGAATCAGAGAAACCATTTTATGGGCCAAACCAATGGCCTGCATCTGGTAACTTTGTCAAATTTGTAGTTTGTGAGAAATTTGGAAGAAAATATCATTTTTACTTTGCTCTCTGGTAATAACTCATTCATATTTCTTTGTGAACTTTGTTGTCTTTTAGATACTCTGCCTGGATGGAGGGAAGCAATGGAAAAATATCATCAACAGGCATTGTAAGTCTTGAGGAACTTGTTAATAATATGTAGTACCTACAAAATAATATGGAGACTATGGATTCACAGTTTTTTCATTTGTTTTTTCTTTTACTGTACCTTTTACTATTGGGAATCCAGAGAAGTGGGAAGAGCAGTTGGAAGAATAATAGCCCTTGCCCTTGATTTGGGTGTTGATTTCTTTGATAAGCCAGAAATGCTAGGAGAGCCAATAGCGACTTTACGCCTGATACACTATGGAGGTATCAATGTACTTACAAAAGTTGAAATCATGCTATTCATGAGCAATGAACAATGAAACTTACCTCCAGTTACCAAGGCCACTAGTTGAATAAATTTTAGTAGTGCGTTATACCTGATATAATTAAAAATGAAAATGACACTGACAATAGTGTTGATCGTTCTCTGGTTAAGGTCAAACCTCAAATCCCTCCCAAGGATTATATGGAGCTGGAGCTCATACTGACTATGGTCTGATTACTCTGTTGGCAACAGATGACGTACCAGGTCTTCAGGTAAGGATCACTCTCTCTCTCTCTCTAATGCAAACGTTTTACCTTAATTCAGAACATTTATATTTTTTCTTTATGCAGATATGCAAAGATAGGGATGCTAAACCTCAGATATGGGAGGACGTGGCACCCTTGAAGGGGTGAGTTCTCATTGTAGATGAATGTAATTTTCTGGCTAAAAGTGGGACTGAGTTGTTACCTTCATGCTACTGTGTATTGGCACTGCATGTTTAGCTGCAAATGTTTTCCTACTTATCTTTCATAGACAGACTGACTGTCCCTTCTTCATTTTCATTGCTTGAACTGGAAGAATAATTGCTTGTTGTGGTTGTTATTGCCAGAGCATTTATAGTGAATCTTGGAGACATGCTGGAGCGCTGGAGCAACTGTATTTTCAAGTAAGAAATTTTGTTGCTGCTAGTTATAGATATACTTCTGAACTTGATCTTGAAGAGACTTTCAAGATTTCCCTGAAACTTCCATCATTGAGCATTTCTATGAAAGTTTGATATGTGTGATTATGGTACACATGACAGTGTTGAACCATTCTGGACTATTAGTATGCATGGGATATTATTTTATTGTCTCTCTGGTAATGTATTGTGGTCATGGTCAAAAGCTGCTCTTATTGCCATGAAAATTACTGCAATTAGATTGTAGATTTAGCTCTTAAGGAATCAACAGAGATTGCATGTACATAGAATCATTGACCTTTTTTGCAAGGGCTCCCCTAAAAGCTTTGACTATATTAATGCCATATCATGTGTCTTCCTTTAAATGCGGGAACGAAAACATAAGTTTCATCGAGAGCAATTGTATATTTTATATTATATATTTGACTTGGCCTGTCTATCCTTTATATATATATATATATATATCACTGCTATTGCTGGCTGTTGCTATATTCATTTAAGGTTCTTATCAGAAGCATCCTTTTGCATCTAGTTTTGTCAAGTGCAAAGTCAACAATCTGCTTTTTATTTCTTCTTAGGTCCACATTGCACAGGGTTCTAGGAAATGGTCAAGAAAGATACTCTGTAAGAAAATTCTTTGTAGTTTTACGTTTCAACTTTACTATTTCTTGGCGTTCTGAATTTTAACTTCATTACTAAGCCAGAATATTGCGTTGTTTGAAATGCCTGTCCCTCGCTGGCTCGCTTATGCCTTTTGTCTGGTGGAATTTGTACTTTCAAGAGAAATAGGAATGAAATTCCATATGAATTATGTTTAGTTGGTAGGAATCCAAAATATTCCATCCTCAATTCTCAATGGTGACCTTTTTTCCATTTCAATTAGTAAATTCGTTTCGTGATGCAATGAACTACTACTGTTTGTTAAGGAATGATGGTTACAGTGCTCTCTTAACCATACATGTTGTTAAATGTAGCAAATTTGTCTCACTTAAAAAATAAATTTAATACTTCAAAATATATTTTTTGGCATAAATATATTTACGTATTTTTACACACAAGTTATTACGGTAACTTCTTTATCTTTTCAAAAAATAATTGATGTTAAAAATAAGAAATGTTTTCAAATCCTGATCTGCAATAAGTGACCTCACTCTTGGAATTGCCAGTTTTCATGGTCATGCTTCTTTTTATCTCATTTGTTAAATAAACATGTGAAGAAAAGTACGTAACTTTCTCCTTACTATTTGTTTTCTCTTTACAGATAGCTTACTTTTTGGAGCCTAGTCATGATTGTATAGTAGAATGCTTGCCAACTTGCAAATCAGAAAGTAACCCTCCCAAGTAAGTTCGAATTTCTACCAAGTTTCTCGGCATATTGCATGCCAATAAATTCATATGACAACCAGATTCAAGATTTCACAATGAGGGAATGCGTTTATGTGGTAAAACATATGAATACCAAGTTTGCTATAGGTGAAAAAATTGACAATAGAAAACAGACATAAGATCAAGATACTATGAAGAATTTTGTCCCAAGAAAAACACAACTGATATGCAAAATGGAGAGCTGAAAATGAACTCTATAAGTGGTCCCTTCCAGTCTCACAATAATGCACTTACATTTTTTGCCAGGTTCCCTCCCATTTTATGCAAGGATTACCTGAGCCAGCGCTACAAAGATACTCATGCTGATTTAAGCACATACAAGAAACAGTAAGCTCTGTGAACTAGCATACTTGCCCTTTATGGTAAACTGGAAAAAAGTATTACCTTGTGGTTCCAAAGTTCAAATGCTAGTACTAACAAGCAGAAGCAGAAGAATCAGCTTATGCTGTCATTTGAAGCTTTGCAGGCTGGAGAATCGTCTCAAGAAATGTCGCTGACTGGTTGCTAACTGATTTTCTCCCAACAACTAAGTTTCTTTGTTAGGAACGTTGGCATTATACACTAGGCATCAAGATTTAGCTCATTAGCTTCAGCACAAGGGATAGGTTAGGTTTATTTTGAAGGGAAGGTGTTGAGCGAATTGCTTAGGGATCTAGTGGTAACATCTATGATTTGTACCTAGATAAAAGAAAAATAATATGATCGTATTGGATATTATCACTCATTATAGAATATGAATCTTCATTATTGAATTACCATACAAATGTCGCCCTATAGTCAAATATTTTTCAGATACCGTGTCTCGTTACTCCCCACTTCTCTTGCCAATTTTCAATGCAACATTGTTACATTCCAAGTGCAACATATCGCCCATATAAATACACAGCCACCGAATTGTCTACTTCAGTATATTTGTAATTACCATGGTTGCCCTTGAGAACATTTGCTCAATTGTTCTTCTAATGAAAAATAAGTTGTCAATGATAACGTAATTTGTTTTACTCAATTTCAAGTTATTTAGCCTAGATGATATCTTAGTAATGCTAAAACACAATTCTCCAGACAATAGCAAAGAGGGAAGACATAACAAGTTTATATACAATTACGATAACAAGTCATTGGCGTGACAAGATCTCATCAACAAAAGACATGGTGGCTGCAGCAAACTAGGATACAAAATGTTAGTTCACACTACAGTGTGAATGCGAGAAGTCATTCACTTCCCAAATACCTCTCGCCACACAGCTGAGAGATCTTGTTTAGAGGCATGAAATTGTAGGAGAATTGAACCCGCAACCTTCCAAGCGAAGCCACACCTTTTAACTGCTTTTGTACTCTTGGCATGGTCATAAGTAACGTGATACACAGCCAAAGCCTCATCTTTAAGTTGCTTCATGCTCTTTGGACTATCCTCCATCTCAGAAGCACCATATAATATCTGCATGCCACAACGCAGTCAGCAAATGAAGAAACCATGGGGATTTTGTGAGAGAAATGTAGGGCCAAACCATTAAAACCTATACCTCTCTGTATTTATTGTAGATCTCATCAGCAGCCTTGTTTTTGGCATCAGGGTCACAACCATTTAACGCCGCAGTCATTTCCATCCTATACTGCTCATAGTGTGACCTCCACATATTCAGGCAGTCCCCAGGTACTTCAACATCAAAACAGGGGAGTTTTGTAATTTCTGGTAGCATGCACAGAACAACAGGATTATTAAATAAATAGTAGATTACGTTATGTTGCAACACTAAAAAGAGGGGATTATTCTATTTGGGATTCTCACCCTTCTCAGATATGTCCTCATGTTGATATTTGTTCACCTCATCGTATATTAAACCTAAGATAGAAGTAGAAGTATATGAACTGTCCTTGTCCATATAATGTGGGTAAATATCTGCCTCCAAATCCTTTGAAACTTTAATCTGTTTGACAAGCATTGGACAGAGAATAAGCAATTCTAAGCAAAAAACTAGCAGCGCAAAATGTTAGGCCCCACATCTTCCAACCCAATGTGACACTGGCATTGCATGCAATAAAGCAATGAAATTTTAAGGCAAAGAACACAATAAGGAGAATAGTACAATACTAACTTTCTTTCTTCCGTGCTTTGGGGCGTCCAAAGCATGATAATATAGATCTACCAATTGAATCATATTTTCCTTGACACGTTCTCTCTCTTGATTTTCTATCGGGCTCAGAAGCCGATCCATGAAGGCAATCCAACTTTCAGCAGCAACACCCATAGTATAACTGAAAACGGCAGCCGCTTAGGATCTTAAACCAGTTTACTTCGGCAACCCAAAAAGGAAAAAAAAGCATAATACTACATTATTCCAACACTCAATAATGAAATCTCAAATTCTCATCCAAATTCCAATATCAGGTACTTGAGTCTACCAATAGTTAAATAATTGTAAACAAAACAGATTCCATGCATAAATAATCGTGCCTCCATAGTCTGAGATCCGGCAGTGAAATGAAAGATTCAAAGGACATTAACTCATGGAATGATGTCGACAAAAATTGGAATTTGCCATTGCTTCAATGATGAAGACACCACTAGCTTAGGCAGCTAGCATGCTAGTAAGTTCCATTTGATTCAATTTGAATCAGATGGTTTCACGAAAATGTGGACTCATTTGTTTTTGGATAGTTGGCTTTATTCAAATTTTCTCAGTTTAGATATTAATCGGATTAATTGATAAAGAAAAAGTTATTACTGTAATTAATGATAAACTAGCTTTGAATATTTGCCCACTATTAAAAACAAAGAATTCAGGCAATCTTTCATATTATAATAGAAAATGATTCTTAAAATCTCATTACTAGTTTCCCAAATGCAAAGTTCAAGAATTCAGACTATAATAAAAGAAAATAGGCTGAGGGTCTTGGTGTTCAAGGTTAACAATGCTTCATTAAGCCTCGGAACTGCCAAAATCAGGTTAAACTAGAGTCACCCCATTGTGAAACACGGAATGTGGAAAATGATAATTTACGTGATATTGTAGAATATTCCATGGGTTGTTCAAAATAAATTAGTAAAGTTTTAAATATTATGATCAAAATTGTATCTTATACTCTCATTTGAGTTATTCTTTTTTTTTTCAAAAAAAAAAAAAAAAAAGTCCGCAGTCATACTCTAAAGAAAATTTCATCCCAAGAAAAATAATTTTAAAATATAATATAAGAATTTTCTTAATTTTACATCTAAACAATTTGAAATTTGGTATTAAAATTATGGTTCCATTTAAACCCCACAATGAAGCATAGCTATAAAACAAAAAACAATGAATACACCCCCTTTTCCATGAAAATTTCATCCACACCAAAAAAAATTATTTTTATCTCTTGAATATTGAATTTTAAAATAATTTTTAAGAACATAAAAATATTGAATATTGAATTTTTTATTTTACAACCCTTCTCCTAGATCTACATATCTTTTTCCTAACGGCTTTTTGTTTAATTTCATTAATATAAATAATTCAATACTGTAATAAAAAATCAAATTTGCATGTGAGAACAACATCTAGAGAAATAATAATAAATAATTAGAGTTAACCCTAAGTCATACATATGATGTGAAAAACAATAGAATATGATATAGTACTGTTAGAGAAATTCTTGCATGCACCCACTGCACCAACTCATTTGTGCATTGGCTAATCAAATTAGAACATTTCAAATAATTCTATCATGTGTTAGTTTATGTGCTTTACTTTAAATCTTATTATTTAAATAGTAAAGTTTCTTGAAAATAGGTTATTCATACTTACACTCTCTCACCCTATGTAATAATAACTATAATAGTTGCACCTCTCATCCACTCACTACATCCTCTCTGTCTCTCTACCACTCTCTCATTTTTTATTTCATCATTTGCAAAACTTGTGTATATCAATAGTATTACTTAAATAGAACCGCTCTAGAAACAAAACAAATTAAGTCTGTAAATAGAGTAACCCGGTCTATATCAAAGGCAAAAACGGTGAACAAAATAATTATTCAAAAACATTTTATTTTTTTATTTATCTATGGCTGGCTGGGGCAAGCAGGCTAAATCTTTTTTGAAAAATATTCAAACACATAATATATATTTTTTGCAATAATAAAACTCTTATTAAGTACATTATGTATAATTATGTTGAAATTATATGAGAGAATAAAATTATTTATCTTATATTATTAACTTAAAAGAAAACTTATATGAATAATAAAACTTTGTTAAACTTGCACTAATTTTTCAAATTTGTACCGTTCATATACCCTTATATAAATTTATTTTTGATAGAATTTCTTATATCTATTATAATTTCTTTTTTGAAGTTAAATATTATAATTTCTTGTTTTCCGCAAAAAGGAAAAAAATTTGAAAAAGATGAATGTAAATATTAGGAGAGAATTGAAAGGAGATGTATATGAACTTTTAAAAAAGTTGAGGAGAGAGAATTTGGGAGTGAATCATAGGAAAATGGAGAGAAAAATGATGGGACCCATAGTTGTAATAAGTAAGGATCTAATTAACCAATAGGAGAAAGAATAACTTACCAATAAAATTGTAAAAACGTAAGATAGAGAAATAAGTTGATTGATTGATTGAACATAGAGTATGCAAAGTTTGAGCGTGTATGCATTTATGTATGTAATTGATTTGGCTTGATTTGTTTAAAACCAATCCAACGCGACCCAAAGCAGAATTGAACAATCGATTCTCGACCCTTGAAACCAATTAGGACCTTCTTGTTTCCAAATTTGATGGTAAAGTTTGAGTTTGATCAATTTAGATGGGCTTAGAACATTGCTGACATACACATTCTAGGAAAAATTTCCAAAGGAAAAAAAAATGTATTGTAAGAAAGATATGCATTTGACACGATAAAGTAGAAGTCAAATGGGATTTATGCTTGCATTACCATTCACTTTTGGATATAAAGATTGAGTAGAAATAATTAGTAACCATCATACCTTGCTTGAAACCGACATCCCAAGAACAATTTGAAAAGTTCGTCCTGGAGTTCATCCTCTGAAAGTGTACTTGGCTTTTTAGAAACAATGTCATCATTGCAAGGAAGATTTTCAATCCATGGGTCACTCTTTCTGAAATATTCCAACAACTGAAACGTTCAAAATATATATAGAACTCAGTAAAAACCACACATTTTGATTTCCGAAACTTAAGTACCACCAGCTTCCTCTGCAAAATGATGATGAGGAGGAGGTGGGAGGATACGTAAAATTTCTATCCATTTGGAACTCGGTAAATAAACTAAAATAATACCAGAGAAAAATAAGCAAATGGCAGTTGTAACAAATAATATATAAAATAAACTCTAAAGAGAAATTTCCCAAAATACTGGTCAGACATCTAATAAACAAATGAGAAAGACCTGAGGATTTTGTGACACCCAGTACATGTCACCATCAAAATCACCGCGAGCCATCTCATCTGCCAAAGAGCGAGGACCAACACAAGGAAAGAATATTGCATATTTGCTGTGGCCAACAAAAGATTCTAACTCCTTCACATATGTCGCTCGGAGAATGTGAATATCCCCAAAATGTAATCCTGGATTCCGATATACCAATACATCTCCAGAAATTTGACCATTTTCACTATAAAAAGGCAAAAAAAAAAAAACACATTATTCATGCAACAAAAATAGTTCAAACATTTCCTGAATAAATAAAACTCTAAATGAGCCCAAGCTTTGGATTGGATCATAAAAAATTGCTAAGTGTTTCCTTTAAAGTCACTTCTCAATATGATTACCTTCATGCCTATTGTTTCTCAACAAAGAACAAAATTTGGCACTAGAATCATGATAATATAAATAAAAATATTATACCAAAAATGAGCAAATTTACAACAGGCAAAGAATATGTGAAAATTTATAGCACAATGCTCCATACTAAATATGACATGAGCATGACAGAAGGAAAACAAATACTACCAACTAAAACCAATCCTGAGACAAGAGGTCTCCCATTGTTAATTTTTCCATACACAACTCAAACTCATAACTTTGCTTAATGTATGTCAAGTCACTTAACACTCAACCCCCCACCACTGATCCAAGCAAGCACATTTTAAAAGAACGGTGATACTGTCTAAAGGAAGTTCGGAATCAGAACAAATGCTGGAGCCTAAGTATAGGAACATCTATTATCAGATACATGTGCCACATATGTATCCCATTCGCATGGTATGGGATGAGAAAATGCGGATGGCAATAACTTGCCACTCTTTAGCCAGAATCAAGTTTGATAGATTATTTCTCTTGTACCAGCTGGAATGATTGGACCAGCTGCATGGTAAACTTGAAAAGAAAAATATCATGCACCTCCCACCATAGGGGGTTTGAAGTTTGAACATAAAACGAAGCTGTGTCTCGTACTGATAGATAAGAAAAATTAAGAAACATAAGAGAATCATGCTTACAGAATAATACAAACTTGATCCCTTTTAAGGCATCCAGTGGGATCAGCAGTCCCCATTAAATAGTAACAATTAGGCGTATAAAGTCTCCCCTTTTTGAGACCATTCATTTCCTCCTTTGCAAGTGCAGATAGACGGTGCTGCAGATATGCCTCATCAAGAGGGATACCAGATAAAATCATTTTTGTTGAATGGAAATCATCGTCCATCTCGCCATGGTTTAAAGATACTGCACAAGAACCACATAACTAAATGAATTTTCTACAGGAGATTTCAAAAAAACATACAAATGATTGGCCGGTATTCAAATAAATCAGAATTTAATAATTCTAGGCGAAAATAAGTGACAAGATGAAGTATTAGCTACAGGAATATATGAGGATTACCTCTGAATGCAGCACGCTTATTAGTAAAGACATAAAATGCATTTTCCATAGCAGTCTTCAGTAAATCCAGAAAAAACTCATTTGGCACTCCTCCATAGCTTAGAAGAGCAATCAGATATCGGGATAAATAACACCTCTGTGGTTTGTTGCTGAAAGATGAAGGCTTAAGATTAGATAATTGTTGCTTTAAAAAGTAGAGAATTTTCTTTACCAAAAGCTCGAGACCATTAGCCAAACACAATAGTTCGAGCACTCAGCCGAACAGTCTAAAACTTGTGAGAAGTTAGTCAAGTGAAAACTAGTATAAACATATTAACATGTCCTTTTGCCTCCTTTTCTGACAGAACTAAAAACCTTAACAGATAGAAGAATGGATACCAAGAAAATTAAAAAGGCCTGCAACAACTAAAAACGTGCAAGCATACAAGTGCTCTCTAAGCCCATCAAAGATGAAAAGTGGTAGGATTTCTGAGTCCATTCCAGATTCGGACATTGGTCCTTTCCCAGCCCACTCAATGAAACATATGATTATCATATATGACATACATTATGACCAATATACAAACCACCCATAACTGCTTCAGGAGACAAAGTCTCAGCAATAGCAAATAATAGCCAACTTGATAGGAAAAAGATCTGTAAAGGAAATACCTTGTGCCTACCACCTCGATTGAATTTATGCTTTGCATCGATAGATTTGGATCTGTATCAACCTTAATCATTGATGGTCGAACCTGTATTGTCCGAGGATGAAGCTGCAAGATTTAAGAATAAAAGAACTTTATTGCCAGCAGAATAACTGATGCAAATCTAAATTCACATGAATCTGATAATCATTTAATTGTTTCATAATTGAAAGCAGCTCAAAAAACATGAATCTGAAAAAGATGTGGCAAAAGTGCACATTTGGTCCTCTAATTTGATATATAGTTTCAGTTCGGTTCCTTAATTTTAAAAAGTCCAACATTTAAGATTTCAATGTCAGCATTTTTTGTTAATAGCACTATGGTTAAAGGACTAAAAAGATGCTTTGTAGAATTTAGAAACCAATATGAAACCTTGTGTAAAGCTAAAGAATTAAAAGTGTACTTTTACCCAAAGAAGTTGAACCTTTCAAGTTAGACCAATTCACCATCAATAAATGTAAGTCAACACACAAAGGTGGCATGCTGCATAGCTAAAAAAGCCACAACAGTACTCAAATCTCACTTCAAATTTATTTGTGCAAGTGAGCAACAAAAGCCCAAGTACACAATTTTGTTCAAGCATTAACCCAAGTTACATCATAGAGTGGATGACAGCTAAACATCCAAATTTATCATTTGTGCACGCGCGCGCGTGTGTGTGAGTTGGAACAATATTATGAGCTATGAATTCATCAAAACGAGTTAAAACAAATGCAAATTACTAAATACTACAATTAAGACTAACGTTTCACACAAATATAAAAAGTTGAGCAAGTACCTTTCTGTTGATTAAAAGTGTGCCCTTCATGGCTCGTCCCATGTGAAAGAGACGGCATTGGATCAGCAAAGGCTTAATCAAATGAAGAAAAATATCAGGATAAAATTCATGCAACCCACATCTGAAGTCTCAAAATTTACAGAAAAGTAAGGAACGTACTGGTTCACATGTGCTGGACTCCATACTAGTAGAAGGCACAGTTGTACTATGCTAACCAACCAACCAAATTAGAAACGCACTATCATGTAAGACTTGGTAAGGAAAGAGTTCTATAAAAGATTAAATTTAAAGAACCAAATGAAAGAGAAGACAAGAAAAAAGTAGCAGTAGACCATTGGACACTCGAAAGGGTAAACTGCAACACCAAGGGTTAACACAGTGAGAGAGAGAGAGAAATATAATGTTTGAACTTCCAACACTTGAAAAAAAGAAAGTATCAAAGTACAAATAGTTTCCTAACATAGCACTTCCAAATTCCAATGGAGATCCAAAATAAGGATGTTATCTAAAATAATGAGGAATTCAACCATATAAAAGCTGCTTATTCCATTGTCAATGGAAATAACATCCACAGTGAGAGAGAGAGAGAGAGAGAGAAATATAATGTTTGAACTTCCAACACTTGAAAAAAAGAAAGTATCAAAGTAGAAATAGTTTCCTAACACAGCACTTCCAAATTCCAATGGAGATCCAAAACAGGGATGTTATCTAAAATAATGAGGAATTCAACCATATAAAAGCTGCTTATTCCATTGTGAATGGAAATAACATAGAATATCAGAAGATGATTGGCATGATGTATGTTCACCAAACAAAAAAGAAATGGAAAAATAGGACAAAACCGAGGACATCTAACAAGACACTGGATAATATTATTATATAATCCATTAGTCTTGCACGCAATATATATACCAATTTCAGAGAGATTTTGTGGTTTAAATCATCTTCCAAACTTTAGATTGCTAAATAATAAAACTGGAAGAGAAAACTTCTGTCCCAGACCACAGCATTATAGGTTGTTGAGACATGAATGGCTTGCCATTTCAGCATATTAACGCAAGGTTTACAATCATTTTTCATCAGCATCATGCCTCTAACCAAAATTTTAAGAAAAATGCATAAATAAAATAGCATCTATACTAAATGGTTATTTTGAAGTTTTATCCTTCAAGAAGTATATTTATTTATGCACGTACCATTTTGTTGATATGCTATAGTAAGTTTATGCCAAGTACTGACATGATATATTCCTAAAACTTTGTTGCTCTACATCACAAAGCGACCGTGACAAGAAGGCAAATTGGTAACAATGATAAAAATAGAAGCATATTGTTGTAACACCTTAACACTTAATTGATATTTGATACAATGAGAGCAAATAAAGCATTCAATTCAATTATAGTGATTAAAACAGAGAGCTACCCTGAAATTTTTAGCCTTCATATGAATTCCTTTAGTCACATTTATAGGGCAAAGCATAGCTAAATCCTCAGAAATAAACCCGGTTCCATCAGTATGAATCTGTGCTTTCCCATCACGATAAACAATTTCACCATTTCCATCCTAAAAAGAAATGAAAACAAAAAACAATTCTCTCATATACAAAAAGGGGCAGAAGAGTCCATATACAAATGACAAATAATTGATCATACCTGACAATACACATCTTCAATTGTTTGAACATCCACAGATCCCATGTCAATATCAAGTGTTAAGGTTTTGGACAAAATTAGAGAAAACCTAAATACTTGATGTCAGTAACTTCGATCAAATATTTCTTGTGCAGGAGGGGGGAACATAAGATATAAATCTAAAAACAGTATAAACGGAGTACCATACCTAGCCATAAACTTGTCCAAAATGGGTAATGTGTGAGCATGCATAAATAAAGATCGAGCTTCAAGCATTGACTTGCCCGATAATATGTAAGATTCCCGCTCATCAACTGATGCACATGATTCTGTCCTAACAAAATAACATTTCACAGCTGATGATGTTGGGTCCTTCTTTTTCTCTCCCTTTCCACGATCTTTAAAAACTGATCAGATGATAAAACATTTACGGTCATCAGTGCATGTATATGTTCCCATAGGTTTGTTTAAAAACTCCATAGACAGCATCAGATATATATTACTTGTCAAAGATTCAAGTTCAACAATGCTTTATGCATAACAGCAACAAGGCATAAGATGTAAGAAATACATGAAAAGATTTAAAAATCAGGCATCCAAATGCACAGATACCCATATATCCATCATTGATGGCAGCATTCCACCAGAGGCACAAAATTAACAAGAAGACACCAATCAAACCAAGAGTAAATCACATTCACGTTAGTAATCCAAGGGAATAGGTAGTTTAATGAGTGCGGGAAGTCAGACATATCAACAATTTTTTCTTTTTTCGTTGAGACATATCAACAATTTGATGAAAACAGAAACAAGCAATTAGGAAGACTCACATAGATGCTACCAATCAGGATTAACAAGTGCAAGCATAAAATTTCAAGGACATAGCCATTCATAAGAGCAGGTTCACAGATTACCAAAAAACCGGTAAAGGCGAAGACCAACACGAATTCCCTCCCTTCCAAATCTACGGTAGGGAGCATATGCTTCCTCAGCACTAGTCTGATTCCGCTTGTATCCATGCCTTTCCTCAGCAAAGTTTACCATTAGAACATTGTCATCACCAAGTGATTTTTGCAAGTGTGTTCTTACTTCTTGAAGCAAAGGGCCCTGAAAACCAGCCAAAGAGATTGGAAATCACCATATGAATTAATAATTAATATATTTTATAAATAGTCATAAGATATCACAAAGAACTTTCATGGGACCCATGTAAGTACGTCGGATTTGCATTTATAACAGAATGTGTGTGCGTGTGTTTTAGAGCCTGTTAAAAATTTAATGAAAATACAACGAAGTCGACGCAAACCTTAAACCGTAAACTCCCATCTGGAGAAATATGACAATAATAGACATACGGCTTCCCTGAATCCCAATCATGATACTGCAGATACCAAAGTTATCAATGGCAAACAATCAATCAAATGTTTGTATAGAATAATACAGCAGATCTTCCATGAAGAAGTTCAAGTTGCTAGAGTTGATGACTTCACAGGACAGTGAAGAACTGCCATAAATTCATTTACGAGACAGATTCAACAAACCTAGCCTTATTTTAAGGCAAAGTTGAATGGTAAAATAAAATAATAACATGATAGTAGAACAGATTCAAACCTCCGGAGTTTAATTGCATCAAAATTTTATGGTTGTCATACTGTTGAATATTCAATTCAAATTCCCAAAAGGGCCCCAAAAAAAACAAAAAAGACAAAAAGTGGACAGGAGATGTCATTTTAATCGCTCAGCTTATAATTGGAGTAGTCTTGGTCCCAAGGGAGAGAAGGAACCAACCATTCCCTTTTTCTAAGGACAAGTTCCGACTTCAGATCAAAAGGAAGCAAAGTAATAAATGAACGAACTAATGTCAGACAGATAAATCAGACGGGATGTTCACCGATCGCCGCTCGTGGTAATCGGAAATATATCTTTCGCCCACAGCTTCCCATATTTCTTCCTCAAACTTCGACATCGGCAACGTTTTAAGACTCCTAATCTTGTCCGCAGTTATAGCCCGTTCAAGACTCTCTCTATGAAAACAAATAGAAAAGGAAGACTTCACTGTTTAAACCTCAAAGCATCACTGACACAGTTACAATTCAGGAAAAAGAAACAACGCAAAATAAGGCACTCCGCACTTACCCTCCAATATAGCTCAAAAGCAGAAATGCCTTTCTGAATTCCAATTCTCCCAGGGCCACCAATTCTGGACTCACCGATGATTCTACTTCTCTCTGCGCTCTTGAAGGCGAGGCACTTCCGGGATACTCTTGCATGGGAGAGGGAGTAGCAGCTCCGTTAACTGTGATTTCAAAAATTTCAAAAAAAAAAAATGAAAGAAAGAGATGGCGAAGCTAGTAAATAGTCCAACATGCACCGACAAGGCATACCCACTCCTTCTTAATCAGAGCAACGGACAAAGTAAAGGTAATATCAACTTACTAAACCCCAACACACTTCTATCACACCATTTGCTTTGACAGAAAATTGTATAAATCGTAACAAGCAGCTACGAATGCCAAAACAAACATTAAAGAAAAAGAAATCCGGAGTCGGAATCGGAATCGGAACCATCACAGCTCAGCCACAGTGCCGAAGGACATGGCTAGCCTCGTTATCTGAGAGATGCTTCATTCTCCTCGTCTTCCACGAGTTAAGCGATTTTGCTTCGAATCAACCAAATGAAAGATGACAGGAAACAATAAATAAATATACGTAGTCCCCTTCTACCTTGGGTGTTGTTCATGAGTTGGGCAGCGAAACCTCTTGTGGCATTTGGTGAGCGACTAGCAGCTTTCTTGGGAGACTGAATCATGTGCAAAATGAACCCAGAGAGACTACTCCGAACCTTGTAGCGTGAAATCAGATTCAAAATATCAAGAGCCGACTCTTCTCCGATGTTGGCTAGTTCGCGTCTTACATGGGAGGGAGGAGGGGTCAGCTTCTGATGTGTGCAGATACTCCCCAGGAGCTGCTCCACTGAATCGGGAAGAGGGACATGCTCCGAGGGATTGGTCATGCTCATAGGGAGGGCTCAAGCTACACAGCGCTGAAACTACAAGAGAGTTGAACACAAAAGACGAAGCGAAATGCTTACCAACCAAGTTTCCAAGCTCGCCAGTCTAATCAGTGTATATACACAGTACGCACAATCCAAACCCGTGATTCTAATTCAAAAAACAAAAAACAAAAACCGAGTGATTCTTTTGAATAAAGTGACGTCGAAAGGAGCTGTGTCGATTCTGATCATTCTAATCAGTGTCACTGTATCAGTACTACGGTTTCCTCTCCTTTCCTTACTCAACAAGTAGGCAAAAAGGGAGAGCGGGAAAAGCAGCTCCATTATCCTTACTCCTTAGCTTCCATTTTCTCTCCTTTTTTCTGTTTAAAATTTTAAAATTTAACATCTGATAAGATTATTATTTTTCAAAATGTATTTATATAATTTTATATAAAATTACAAATTTGATAATAAAAAATATGTTGATCCCGCAATAATTTTGTTTTGTTTCAAATTTTAAGAGAAAACACATTTTAGTTACTTATACTCTTTTCCAATTTTTAATTATATATCTGTGTATTTTTTTCTAATTAAATTATTAATTTTGATTTGTTACCACAGTTAGCTCATATAACTTTGCTCTCCTAGCTCAGTTAACCCCTAATTAGCCCCTAGTTAGCCTTTACAGTAGCTAACAATGCTAAAATATCAAAATTAAAGCATTTAGTTATGAGTAAATATATATACCGTATTGAAAATCAAAGTAAGTTATTAGTACTGATAAATGTGTTTTTTCAAAACTAAATATATTTTTTATTTTTACTTTTAATTAATTGCATATCTTTTATCTTTCTTCACATTCATCCTTTTTTTTCATCTTTTTCATTAGAATCACTTCTGAATACCCGTTTGGAAAACTGTTAGAAGAATGATCATTGGTCAGAATGCATTTTGGAAAATAACTTTTGTCCAAAATGCTTTTGCATAAACGTTATATTCAAAATGCATTCCATCAGAAATTAACTTTTCGCTCATAATGTATTCTTAAAGAATAAGTTGTCAAACGCTAGAGTTTGTAAACTAACAGACTTTTGAGCCCAAAATGCCTTTTGGACCTCTGAAAGGAGTTGCCAAACAAGCGCAAAAATATTTTCATGCAAATCAAGACAAAACTCCTCTCACATGCTTATTTGTAATTGTGTAAAATCACCTTTAAAAACTAACAAGAAACTGAGACAAATCTTTTTCTTTATCCCTCATCATGTTCATTGAGGTATATTTAGAAAAAAATTATATATCTTCTATATTTTTATGTGATGTAGATAATTGTTATTTATGGAAAAAAAAATTGGAAGCGTGAAACGAAAACAGAAAGGATAGGTTATAACTTATTTGAGATTAATTTTTTGAAAGTGATTGTACGCAATCTGAAGTAAGTATTCAAAAAAAAATTTTATCTTAATTCACGTAAAAGTTATTCTCAAAATAGTTGAAGGACCTGGGTTTAGGTATCCCGTACAGGTGTACACGCGCTGTCTTCTCATGGCATGTGATAAAATTTTCTCCAATTTTTCAGAACGAGATGCTTTTTTTTTTTTACTTTTTTGTTCATAGATATAATTTGGATAAAAATGAAGGGATGACAAAACCTGTTAATTTAATAAATTTAATTAATTAACAGTGAAACTTAATTTAAATAATAGCTAAAAGGACTTTTTCTATAAATTAAAAACTCTTAAAGTAACATTGCTCACATGTAAAAACCCTCAAAACAAATTTATATTTAATCCAAAAACAAGAAAAATGACATGGATGTATCGTGTTTAACATTAAACATTGGTTATTTTTCCAATATGAGATTGATTTTTTTTCAACTTGCATGAATTTATTTTTATTACGCTTTGTCAAACAAAATCCTTTCCATTGGATATTATTTAACTGTGCTAATCAAACGCATTAACCAGTAGAATATACTGTGCTAATGCATGGAATTGAATCAGATGCGCCACTTGAAATATATATATATATATATATATATATAATGTGGTGTGCTTTAACAAGGTCGCATGTGTACTCAGGAGTAGAGGGACTGCTTAATCATTTTCTCCACAAGATGCATAACTCATAAATGAAATGCCAGTTGCCACCAAGGTTCAAAAAACTGGACACTGAACTGGTTGAGGCAGTGGTTCAAGGGTTGATGGTTCAGACCGGGTTCGAACCGGCCATATTAAAATAATAATTAATTAATAATAATAAAATAAAACACTTTTAATACTACTTAATTTCAAAATATACATCCTTATCAATTACAATTCTTCAGTCACTATAATTAATAATCAAAAGCATCATTAAATTCATTCAAAATAGGGCCTGAGCCATCAGAAGGAGCTAAATGAGGAAAAGCAGCAGTGGTAGTAGGAGTGACATTATCATTCTGTGAACTAGAGTTATTTACAATATCCATCACTGTCTCACTGCCAATGGTATTAAATGACAAATCAAAATTCAAAACACCAAAAAAAAAGATAACTAATGCATGATAAATAATTGATAATGGAGCTAACTCTATTGGATAGTTATATAATATTTCAATTTAAGGCACTGATGTATGAGATTTTACATTAGAAGAATAAAGTGTGCTAAAAGTGGGATGGGGGATGACTCTTGCAGGTTGCAGGTTGCAGGTTGCAACAAGTTAGGGATCAAAAATGGGATATTTCCTGAAATCAAATATCCTGTGTATCCATATAACACACAAACATCTTCTAATGTGAAAAGGAAAGAAAAAAGGAGTAAATAATAACTGTACAAATAATGACACACACATATCTTCCAATACACACACTATCATTTTACAAGTTATGAGAGTAGACATTAAAATTTGTCATTTTTCAATTTAAAATTTGTCATTTCTCAGGATAACTATCAGCTTGACTTCAACCTCTTCTTCTTTTTTTCCTTCATTTCTTGACTCTTCTTCTTTTTTTTCGCTTAGACATTAAAATTTGTCATTTTTCAATTTAAAAAAGTACCCCCACGCAAAACGCAATCAGCTTACATGCACCAGCAGTTATCTTCTTTTTGCTTCAAAACCATGTAAACAAAAGAGGATGAACAATTAATAAGGGTATCATGTTGCTTACATGCACCATCAATTATCAGTACCCCCACGCAAAACGCAATCAAGCAATCCCAA